>JAFEME010000317.1:0-33552 GCA_018831755.1 Niveomyces coronatus
GGGGGGGGCGTGGTGTTTCACTGCTGGCATTTGCCTGCGGAACGCGGCTATTGGTGATTGTGTGTGATGTATGATGTCGGCGGCGAGTTATTGCTTTTCTTTGTTTTTCATAAGTTTGGCCGCAGGAGAGGACAGGGAGTAGGGTTATGACGGCATGAAGGCTGATGGATGAGGTTGCGTGATGATGCCATGCTCATCCTCCCCCCCCTCCAAAAAGAAAAAATCTTTTTAAAATAGAATTAATTAATTTCAACTTATGCTTCTTACCTGTAGTTTCTTCTATTAATCTCACTCGTCTAAACAAGCAAAGGAGCATCAAATCGAGATGTTGTGGCTTTTCTTTTCCCGACACGGTATAAGCCGCCACCGCCGATCTCCATGATCTTCCCCCTTCTTTTCCCGCGCGCACCACCAACAAGGCTGGCTCTCCCCGGGCGATGACCGTTCTGTAGTCGATTATACGTCGCATCATTTTAGCCTAAAACACATGTTATCTATCTATGCTCTCCACCGCCGCCGCCGCCGATCAATGCTTGTCCCCCCCCTCCCAAAAGGGGTCTTTGGTGTAAGCGCAAGATGTCAGCGCGCGCCACACACACTCACTCTCTCGGTCAGTTGCGGAATAGGGCAAAAGCTGATCGTTTTCGCCTCGGGGCCGAAGATTTGGCTTCTTTTTTTTCTTGTTTCGAATTTTTTTTTTTTTCGTGCAGCACTCTCGTGTAGATGGTGTGAAGGATGGCGAAAGAAAGAGTTTCAGAGCGCATCCTGTCCCTCACTGTATCAGCGAAATGTGAGACGCGCTATCCGCTCGTGAAGGGAACACCGTAAGCAGCGGCTGGGGATCTTTTGGAGAAATTGCCTCATGATGTGGTTTTGTGCTGCGCCTCTTTGATTTCTGAAGAGACGATCAGTACCGAGACGTGAAAGGGAAAACATGTTGTTTGTGGAGAGAGAGAGAGAGAGTCGGAGGGAATGTTTCCGCTGCCTGAGAGCACCGGGGGTACAATTCGCCATCAAGGTCTCCCTCGGCGCAACTGTAATCGGCATGAAGTGGTAATCTTGCGTCATCATCATCAGGACTCTTGTCGTTTTCTCCTACTCGAGGTTTCACACGGAAAAGGCTCACTCTTGTTGATCAAGACCTCGTCTATAAAAGAGCTTCATAAAACCTTTCCTTCCAACATCTCTCTCCCATTCTCTCCATCATCCTCCAACATTCTACATCTTTTCAAGACCACTCACCACTCTTATCAAACCAACAAAAACCCACCATCTTCCACCCACACCACCAACCATGAAGTTCTTCTCCGTCGCCCTCCTCCTCCTCGCCACCGAGGCCATCGCCTCCCGCGTCAGCTACTCGGTCCACTACACCGAGGGCGGCATCAAGGGCAAGGGCGGCAACGAGCAAAAGGCCGGCGGCAAGATCGACGACGACAAGGACGCCGAGCTGCTCAGCAAGATCGGCGAGTGGTCCGGCGGCAAGTACGTCGCCAAGCAGAACAAGGCCACCAAGATCATCATCGTCAGCACCAAGGCCGCCGTCAAGACCAGCGCCGAGGCCAAGGCCGCCGTCGTCGACGCCCAGAACGTCGTCAACAAGCACATTGGGAAATGAGACTTGGATAATGCGAGCTGAAAGATTTGATGATTTGGCAAGGGGATTTTCGCCCACGGGGGTTACTATGTCCCGCGGGGTTCCAGGAGTATGGGGATGGGGTACGAAACCCATGTATAGGATAACGTATAGATCAGTACCGGCAATAGAAGTGGCCGGAGCTGTGATAGAATGAAACATGTCATACTTGCCTTGGTCTACGGCATACACTCTTCTCCTGCCTATGGACGAATGGACGCTTGGCTGTCTCGTGCGTGACCATTTTTTTATCCATACCAAGTCTGCTGTTATTTATGAACTTGTTTCAGACACAATATATACAAGAATGTGAAAAGTAAAAATACTTCACGACTCCAAGCACCGTATAACAATAGCAAGGGGGGACGATGGTGCTACCAGTACGCTCTATCTCTCTCTCTCCCCCTCTCTCTCTCCGTCTTGCTGCCTTCCCCAAAGTCTAACTTGCTAATTGGTTCTCTTTTCCTCCGCGGAGAAGAAACCTCATTTCAAATTTAGCCCAGGTGTCTCTCATGCGTTAATTCCAATTTCACCTGCATAATTCGTTTGTTGCCTTTGCCCAGCCGCACAAAGCCCAATCCGGACATGCAGTCGAGTCACCGACCATTCCCCCCCCCCTCTTTGGCGCAAACACAATCATAGCCTTTTTCTCGCCACACTCTCGGTTGGGCATATCTGCCTCTCATTGCAGGACTTTTTAACCCAGTGCCGTGGCTCCTTTCAAACCCCCCGGGGGGCCGATGTGACATGGAGCGCCGTCACACTTGGAGGGCGACGTTCCGAGACATGCATGACCACATCCTCCCCCCCCCCCCCCCCCCCCCCAAGGTGGGACGACCAGCCGTGACGGCAAGAGACGCATACACACACGCAAACACACATATGCAGGCCTCTTCGAAATTGGGACGACGCGTCACCCCCTCTGAGTGTGCATTTTCACATTTGCCGGGCGGCAGGTGTGGAAAAGAATGTGTTTGATTTGTCACGGTCAATCACCCGCTGCTCTGTGAGCTGAAAAAAAAAATGAACAAGGGTTATAGAAAAAAAGAATATTGATGCCCTCCATGACGTGGAGAGACCCGATACGAGAGACATGCATTTACGAAGAGGGAGGGAGAGAGAGAGAGAGAGAGAGAGAGCTGAGAGAGCAAACACGGATGGGGAAAAAGGTAAAGAGGGAAAGCAAGTCGGAGAGGACAGAGAGTTGCTCATGTGATCGGTAAAGAAGGAAAAAGGTATATATATCCCGTCCAGGACTCCCTCATCTCTCAAACATTTCCATTGTGCCAGACAACCAACCTACTTCCAGCTCTTTCAAAAGTCCCATCTTGACTCATCAGAACTTTCAACTATTTCACTCTCTTAAAGGAAAAAAGAACCCCCAAATCCACAAAGTCATCATGGTCTCCTTCACCGTCGCCATCGTCGCCCTCGCCGCCAGCGTCCTCGCTGTCCCTACCTCCGAGCACCACCCCAAGCACGGCGGTCACGGCGGCGACGAAGTCACTCTCGGCGACGCCGCCGCCCAGTGCGGCAACCACCAGCAAATCTCCTGCTGCAACAGGGGCAACACCGCCGGCGGCCTCCTCAACGGTCTCCTCGGCGGCAACTGCTCGCCCCTCGACCTGAGCATTCTCGGTATGTCTCGGCCACACACACACA
The DNA here is from genome assembly GCA_018831755.1 of Niveomyces coronatus. Taxonomy (NCBI): domain Eukaryota; kingdom Fungi; phylum Ascomycota; class Sordariomycetes; order Hypocreales; family Cordycipitaceae; genus Niveomyces; species Niveomyces coronatus. The sequence goes on from JAFEME010000317.1 coordinate 3,299, forward strand.
CACACACACACACACACACACACACACACACACACCCACAGTATAAAACCTTATGATTTCATAAAACTAATAAACGTAAACTAGCCATCGATATCCCCATCAGCACTGCCTGCAGCAACCAGGTTGCCTGCTGCACCGGCGACCAGAATGTAAGATCCCCCCTCGCCATCCTTCCCCATGGGGTTTGTAGTTGCGGAGGAAAGCCTTTTCGAAAAAAGAAAGAAAACGTTGAAATTAGGACTATGCTAACAGTGCTCTTGCCCAAGGGTCTGATTAACCTTGCTTGCACCAACATCAACTTGTAAATCGCCTGTAATGGGCACAGAAGATGTTGCATCTGGCACGTAACTGATCGGTGGGCGAGTCTCGAGGGGTGATTTACATTCTTTACGGTACCATATTTCGAAAAATGTCCTCGGGGGAGATGCAGATAATTTCCAAGTAGTGAATAGGTGTCACGGTGAGGATGGAGTATCAATGGCTGTTCATAAGTATTAGGTTTTAGTCAAGCGCAAAAATTGAATAGTGCTTGCGACGGACCGAGTTGAGATTGGTGAAAGCCTGCTTAACAATGACTCATGATTCTCAGTTCCCTTTGGATATTAGTAACTACTGATTCCCACATGAGGTGGGAGATGTACTAGATTCTATGGGTTTTAGCAAGATGTGCTCTGCTGCCTTTATGATCCTGTGGTAAAACATGCTTACTCTTGTATTAGATGTATTAGATGGAAAGGTATGGCAAGTCTGGGACTAGAAACCCCGCGTGCCTTCTATTTTATCAGAGCCGAATGGTACGATTAGCGAAGGGGATGAGAGACGCAGGAACCGCAGCCATTGTTCATTCATATATATGGTGTCTTATGATAAGAGAGAGTCACTATGCACATCAGACACTTATTATACGCAAAAAATGATACACTGAGCTACACCACACCGTTGACTAGAGCTCATCACCATTGTCCACCCCTGTCGTCCCCTCATCATTGTCTAAATAATCAAAGAGCTGCCGCACAAAATCCGCCAACATGACATCACTCCCTTGGGCACTAATGAACCCCAGCGCAGCCGGCAGCTCCTCCATCTTGCCCGTATACTTGGACGTGTACGGTGTGGTACCAGCTACAAGGGCCCCGAGAAAATCATTAGTCTGTTCCGGCTGGATGTACCCCGGGGGGGGGCATATGTCTTTGCTGTTATTCCCATATGTGGGCCGAACAAACCCCCCAATTTTATCGCATAACATACCTGGAAATATGAGTTCGGGGCAATTGCCGTACGGCCCGATGTTGTAGAAGAAGAAGCCCTCGCCGGTGAAGCGCTGCGGCCCGTCCTTGTAGGCGTCGCGATAGCTGGGCTCGCCCGTCGTCCAGGGTAGGATCATGACGCTGCTCGAGTAGCCATCCGCGTCGGCTCTCGGCATGACTTTTGAGTAAAACCACTCGCGGTATACCTCGAGACGCCGGACGCCTTCATCCTGCTGCTCCGCCGTCACGGCCGGCGTGTATCCCCTGCCAAAGTGTCGCTTAGCGCACGCTCAAATTGTCCCCTGCGTGGAAATGTCAACCTACACCTTGAAACGGACCTGTGGATTCAAGATGGGAGGCTTGCCCATCGCAGCTGTATATTCCTCGATGAAGGGCTTGAGTAGGCCGTGCCACTGGTCCCGGTTGGCAGACCAATCAAACGCGGAGTGCATATATGTGCTCAAAGCTTCGTCGCCGGGATGCAAGTTGCTCCATGAATTGGTCAGGCTGATTTCGGTGCGTTTTACGCCCAAAAAGGCTTCTGTCCTGGCGACGAAGCTCTCGAAGAGGCCCCGGCTTGCCTCGTCCTGAACGCTCCAGTAGTCGGTCGGGTAGAGGAGTTCTGTAGGCTTCTACATGATCGTCATTTTAGTGAGAGAGGCAGTCTTGTATGCTGAGGAACATGACATGCCTTGAAAGCCTGGTCTTTAGCGGCTTCCGATCCGTAGAGAGCCTGTGCGAGGACTTTGAATTCTGATGCTGTGCGAGCAAAGCCGCCGATTGTGTCCCATTTTCTGCAAGCGAGTCACCAGGAACGATATTAATTGTGTGTAAATGAAGACAAGGAGGTTAAAAAGAAAGACAGAGATGCTCATACGGGCTGTATGGGACGACACCTTTTGTGCTGGTGGCATTCAGAGTCGGTCGCATCGAAAAGAGGCTTTGGGCAGCAGCCGGCGACCGTATACTACCCAAGGCTGGAGCACTGTTAGCGGAGCACAAAATCTTGCGTGACGTGGTCCCATGGTTTGGATCTTTTCTTCTCTAGCATCATGACTTACTGTCGGTGCCGAGGGCAAAGTCGAGCCACGGATACGCGGCAACGGCCGAGGCACTGCCCGAGCTGCTTCCGCTTGGCGTCAGGTAACCGTCGCCGCGGGGGTTGAAGGGTCCGTGATAATCGACATAATCGCAGGTCGGCCATTCTGAGTCGGCAAACTGTGTCGTTTTCAGCTTGCCAACAACCACAAAGCCCAGGTCGATCAAGCGCTGGACCGTCTCGGCCGTCTCCTCCTTGACAGGGTAGAGATCGGTATAGGCGCGGGACGAGGCGCCCGTCTTGAGGCCCTTGAGATCGATGATGTCCTTGATGGCGACTCGCAGGCCGGCATATGGCTTCTCTCGGGATTGGAGAGAATAGAGACGCGAGGGGACGGCGACGGTGAGGGAGGAGGGAAATTGCTCCCCGTATGCTGCGGCATCGAGCGATCTGAATCTATCACAGACATTGTGTTAATTACATAACTCTAAAAAAAAAAGCATAGTTGATCTTTGGCCATTTTCCCTTTATTTATAGGCATTCGCGACCACGGCGCCTGGAGTCCTGCAAGAGGCGAGGGCGCCTCACTTACCCGCCATTCTTGTCGGGCACTGTCGCTACAATGAAGGCGCCGGTCGAGTCAGGGTAGAGACGATAAGCCTCGTAGATACGGCCGTGGTGAATAAAGTAGGGACCCGATGGTATTTGAGTCGTGCTTGGATTGGAAAGAGACACCACGTGCAGGTTCTCGATTCCAAGTCTGTTTGCTGCCTCGCGGCGCTCTTCTATGGGCGGAAGTTTTGCAGCCTCATCTTTAGGAACGCAAACAACGACGCATTTGGAAAACTCGTCCGACCAAACATCGTCGGTCGCCGCGAATCTGCGAAACGTCGCTTCAAGCTGGTCGGGCAGGCTTGGCCCAGCGCTCTGGGCTCCAAGCGTGAGCACAGTGCATGGCGCCGCGGTCGCGTCTCCATCGAATTCAGGCAGCTCGGTTGCAGAGGTCTAGAGAGGCCTGGTGGTCAGCGGATGCGCACAGTTATCTCAGAGGCTGCCGCGTCTGAGCTCACGTCAAACGGATGCAAGTGGTAGGCCACGTCTCCGAGCCTGACCACGGTGGACATGAGAGTCGCTTGCGCCCTGGCCATTCCTGAGTGCGCAAGACAGAGGGCAAAAAAGAAGATCAAGAGTATGGTGAGTATCTTCATAGCCGCTGATGATGATTTGAGCGAGTGAAGAAGCGCAGGCCGCAGGGTGTAGCCCTGGCTACCTAGGCGCGAGGCTCACGCTTTGTGCCAGCTCCCAGAGCGTGTTTCAAGCACGGACGCCATGGCCCACGGTAGTGCGCCATGAGTCGCTCATTATACTTGCTGCTTTGAAAAGAGCCAGAAATTTAAATCAAGGCAGCCATTCTCTGAGAAGTCGTGCCCAGAGGAGAAGGGCCCAAGATTGAGTAAATGCTGGATATTTTATACATTTCTTTATGTTGCGGCAGCCCAGATCCGGAAAAGTAACCGAAATGCGATTAGTACAGATTAAAAGAGAAAACATAGTTTCCATTCTATTTCCTGCTGTGTAGAAGAAGGAACCAGCGCCATACGGCCGTGCCATATATCGTGACTTGAAAGCAATTTGTGGTGGCGGCATCTGCTTGGCAGCAATGCCTTCTGGCTTCAATGCCTAGACGTTGTAGAGAGGATCCCATTAATCTTCTTGATTTCCAAGATGTATAACAGGCAGACGTGTTTCTCAATACAGTGATCAGAACTTAACGTTAGCAAGAGAATTTGCGACATCAACATGGTCAGAGAATCCAACAACAACCTGCTCAAGTCTTGCGTGAGCCCATACTTCATGTCTTCATGTACCACAACGACAATAACGCATCGAACTCGCTGATAGCCTTGATTTCCATCGTTTCTGTTGGTCCTGGCTCGCTTGTCGGCCTATGTGTTGTACAAGAGCCAAAATCGTTTGCTGCCATCCACAGCACCGATTTGAGGCTTATGAGATACACAGTGCCGTGCCAACTGTATGTGAAACGGAAACAATGCGGATAGTTGGCAGCAGTGTCGCAATCACTCATTAGTAGTAAAGGGGCACTGTCGCCGCCTCATCTCAAGATCATCTCCATGTACTACGAAGCCAGGAGATAGATAGATGATGAGAATCCATCACAAAATAAGCTATCGTACAACTTTGGCAAGCACTATCGAGGCGTCGGCTTTATGTAAGTAAGTACAAGTGCCTCATGACTACGCCTAGACATCTATGAGCTCGTAGAAGGAACAAGTTTTCTTCTGGTATTACAGACAGAAATATCCGCGTGTTTCATGGCCGAGCATTCGCTGCGAGCTAGTTTCCAGCAGACTTGATAAATGTAATACATCATACTCAGGTTTTCGAAATCACGCATTGGTCTGAATTTTTGAAACGTGTGCGACTAATTGTTACACGCTTGACAATTTGTCTCGATGACGGAGACACAAGAGCTCTCCCGGTCTTAATGGTGCAACATCAAGATAGATGTATCACAAACGCTGAAAAACCTTGATACCTGGCCACTTATTCGGTAAAGTCGTTACTTGTTCGTCTTTGAAAGTATATTACTGTCGCCTGCCTGGTATTGCCTGCGTCATCGACGACTTATAACTGTTTGTCTGGATCAACTTGGAACAATAGACTCTCCTACCTGTATCTACATCTAGGTCGATCTAGAGGCGTATAGGGCTTCGCGCAGTCCGGTTCAGGAATCAACACATAACCGTCACATACTGACAGAGCGTCCCTTGTGGGAGTTTTTCTGGCCATGGTAAGCCAACAAGACGCATACGCAGTCAATGGCATCCATCACTTTTGACTCCACGACCGAAATGCTACAGACCGACTCATTTAGCACTCTGAAATAGGACTCACATATCCTGACCAGCACGTGTCTGGGGACCACTGCGAATGACATCCAGCGGTCAGATTTCACCGAGGTGTACTCGCACCCGGATGCCGCGGTAGACATCATCTTCGTCCATGGACTGAACGGGGATCCGGAAACAACCTGGCTGGTCAACAATAACAAGTTCTGGCCGCGGGATCTCTTGCCAGAAGTGCTCGGCGGGCGGCCCCGCCAACATCCTGCTTTACGGCTACAACGCTGACGTCTATGAGAAAGTCAGCGGCGTAAAGTCCACGTTTGACTTCATGGCCCTTCATGCGCAAACCCTTGTCACCGCGCTCGCGATGCGCCGAAAACGGGACGGCAGGCTCGAGAATCCCATCGTGTGGGTTGCGCACAGTCTCGGCGGAGTTCTGGTGAAGCGTGCCTTGGTGCACTCCAACTCGATGCGGCGTCATCGGCATCGAGAACTTCACTCAATATATCTGTCCACGTACGCGGTCATGTTCCTCGCCACTCCGGATTCCGGAGAGCCCGTGCCCAATCTCGCGAAACTTCTCCGAAAGCGCGCGCATCCCAAGTTCCTATTAGCCCGGCCTGTATTCCTCGAATCACTAAAGCAGGGCGACGAGTGTTTGGAAGAAATCGAAGACTTGTTTTGGCACATGTCCACCGACTTCAAAACATGCTTGGTACATGAAAATCGCCAAACAAGGATCGGTCTTTTCAAGTGAGTTGGCCCTCCCTTCCCGACGGTTGCAGCGCAAGGTCCCCAGGCATTGACTCGCCCGGTGTTTTATGTTCAGAAAAGATTTTGTGTTGAACGTTTCGACAGACTATCGCCGCAAAGTTAGCATAGAGTTCGGTATAGAAGCGGATCACTCCAACATATGCAAGTTTGAGAGCACGACTGCATCAGTCTTCTGTACTGTCTCTTGCATTATGTTAGATTGGGTTCGGACTGCGCCACGATTCATCAGTGAGCGATGGATTGGTGGGCACGACATTCGAAGCATCGAGGCTTAGCTGGAATTCAGCTCGATGAGCTCAGTGTAGGTGGTTTGACGAATATCAAACATGCAACTGCCGATAGCGGCATTGTCATCGTCTTGACGCTGTGAAAGCTCCCGGCATGGTGGTCTTGTTATTGGAAAGACACAGCTTGACCCTTTGGATCGTAGCCGAAATGACTCTATCGCCGATTTCAGGAATTGTCCATTGCAGAATAGCGACAACGTAGATTCTAGGCAAATAATAGTTTGATGTGCCTACTCTATAAACCCACTTGGCTCCGATGCTACCCACGAGTCCTTCTCTAAGCTGGCTTTCAGCAAGAGGTACAAAGTCGCCAGACCGTTTTCTTTTGGAAGATGTCAAGGTCACATCTACCGAGCCTGTAACGGCTAAATGTATAACGATAGCGTAAGTCTTGAGAATTGAACGCTGATTCACAGTTAAGCACAAACCGCCTCTCCCCTCGAAGTCGTCCCCCTAGTTGCATCAGACGTCCTCAAGGAAGCACAATGTACTTTTCCAGATGCCCCGGTATCGCGCCCAGCAGCTTCTTCTCCGCCAGCCACTTCCTCGAGAACAGCCTGTCGGCATACCTATACGCCCCGTCGCACAGCACCGTCACCACCGTGCGCCCCCTGCCCAGCCTCCTCGCCACCTCCGCCGCCGCCGCGACGTTCAGCGCCGAGCTCGCCCCCAGGTACAGCCCCTCCTCGTCCAGACACCGGTACACCATCTCCACGCTGCTCTCGTCCGGCACCGTGAACGACCCGTCCAGCTCCCCCACCTCCGGCCTCAGGTTCTCCGTCACCCTGCCCTGCCCAATGCCCTCCGTGATGCTGCCCCCCGAGCGCTCCGTCAGCTTCCCCCCCGAGGCGATGTACGAGTGCAGCACGCTCCCCGGCGGGTCCGCCAGGAAGCTCTTCACCCTGCCCTCCGACGCGTCCTTCAGGTACCGCGTCGTGCCCGCCAGCGTGCCGCCCGTGCCCGTCGCGCAGGTGAAGGCGTCGACCTTCCCCTGCGTCTGCGCCCAGATCTCGGGGCCCGTCGTCTCGACGTGCGCGCGGCGGTTGGCCGTGTTGTCGAACTGGTCCGTCCAGACGGCGTTGGACAGCGCGGCCGCGTGCCGCGCCGCCTGGTGGTTGTAGTTGGCCGGGTTGTCGAAGGCGACGGCGGGCACGGGGCGGACGTCGGCGCCCAGCAGCCGGAGCAGGTCGATCTTGCCCTGCGACTGCGTGTCGGGCATGTAGATGACGAGGCGGTAGCCGCGGGCGCGGCAGACGTGCGCGAGGCCGATGCCGGTGTTGCCCGCGGTGCCCTCGACGACGGTGCCGCCGGGCTGGAGGAGGCCGCGCTCCTCGGCATCCTTCACGACGTAGAGAGCTGCGCGGTCCTTGACGGAGCCGCCCGGGTTCATGAACTCGGCCTTGCCGAGGATCTCGCAGCCCGTCTCCTCGGAGAGTCGGTTGAGGCGGATGAGGGGGGTGTTGCCGATGGCTGGAGAAGGAGAGAGATGTCAGCGAGACTCAAAAATACGTCACATATCGGTCCGTGGGTGTCCGAGGGGACAGGGGCCGTCCGTGTCGCGTACCGGCAGTGAGTCCGCGGGCAACGCCCTGGGCTCCCGAGACCTTGAGTGTGTAGGCTGATGGCTCGGACGCTGCGGCGACGGCCGAGGCCAGACGCCTAGCGCTGGTGCGAAACATTGGCTTTGGCAGATTGTGCCTCCGATTGAATGTGGATGGTACAGCTCGTGTAGGAAGAAGAATGCTTTGCGAGTTTCAGTCGTGAGGTGTAGCTGTAGGCCGACTTCCGGCTGTGGGGCGCCTCGAGCAAGCACGTCATTCGGCTCGTCGCGGCCTTAACCTTGCCGTATAACAAGATTAAGTCAATCGATCCTGTACATGACTCCGGCCATGGTCATGATAGTTTAAACTCCTTTCGTACTTCATGATGAAAATTACTAAAGCCATGCAAAATCGGCAATGAAATGTACATCTTACTACTATGCGCCATCAAACGCCCTCCTCTTTACGCACATAGCCCGATGGAAAGAGACCCTTGGCTCCCATGTAAACGCCGAAAAACCAGTCCCCATTGACGTCCTCCGCCTCGCGAATTTCCGCTCCCCTGGGAAATAGCAGCTCATCATCGGCGCCTTGCTTCGGATACCACGCCCACTTGGCAAAGACTCTCAGACCAACACCCCCATCCGGTGGAAACTGCTCCGTGTACGCGACCGAGTCGAGGCTACCCGGCGCCGTCGCCGCGGCCTCCTGCGTCACCAGCCGCTCGAAGCGCTGGTCGCCGAGCCTCCACGACCACTTCTGGGACGGCGGCTGCTGTGCGGCATCACCAGCGGGCTCGACACGCAGCTTCCTCCCCCCGACGAGGTCCCGCTCGATGTAGCGCCAGTGGCCGACCTCTCCCGGCGCAAAGCCGACGACGACCATCCTGTGACCCTTGAGGCAGCGACGCCAGCCCGAGTATCCATTGTCATTGCTGATTTGGCCGTTGCTTACCAGATCGGTGTAGCAGGGCGGGCAGATATCGTAGTCGCCCGGAGTGGCGTTCTCGACCAGGGAGCTCGTGCAGCTGTAGCAGTGGAAGCGCACATCGGCGGGGGTGATTGTTGTCCGGCAGATGTCGCACGTCGTGGCAAACGAGAGCGGCTGAAAGGGGCTCACGCTCGCGTTCTGACCTTCTGTGGCGATGCGTGCGGCGGCGGGACGCCCCGAGGCTCGACTTTGCTGCGGCTGCTGCAGCCCATCATGACTCAGAGGGAGCAGCGGATGCGTGCAGGTCCGGCCTTGGTTAACGCAGTTATTGCAGTAACCCCACTCGCCATAGTTACATACGTCACAGCGCCAGTAGCAATCACTCGTCCAGACCTGACACTTGGCGCAAAAGGCCCCCGTCTCGAGCCTGAGCTGCGGGTCATCCAATGTCAGTGTCTTGCGCCCATCTGCGCCGCCAGGTGTTGACGGTGGTGGTCGGTACCGGCTAGGTGTAAGGATATGAGGAGGGGGCAGGGACTCGTCGCCAGATAGTTGGCGTCGCTTGCGCCACTTGTTCCAGCCTCCGTGCCCAAAGCCAAACCAGTACTGGCAGCCTTGACCAGACCTGTAGCAGTTCGTGCACATGCTCCAGTTTCCACCGGCGCATATGCCGCAGTTGTAGTGTATCTCGTATTCTATATGCGTCCTGCGGCACCTGGCACAAGTTATGGAAGGCTCGGGATATAGCTGTGACATTGACCTCTGATGCCAAGTGTGAGAAGAGCTCGTCGCTCCCGGGGCGGTAGCCGCAGAGTGAATAATGGATAATTCGACGGCTCTGTTTTGTCTATTACCGCTGTGATCGCGCGACGAATCCGTAGATGTTCTCGGAGACTGGGCGGCCGCAGACGTTGCCGGCCGTCCAAGGCGAGTCGCAAAGGAAGATCCGACAGCGTTGTTCGACCCAGGAAGCTCTGCTGGTGCTGAGGGAACGCTAGAGCTTCTTATCTCTGATGCATGTGGCCGCAGATTCGACGACGCCGTGCGATGCGTGGGTAGAGTCAGGTCCGTCTGAGAGCGCGCAGCCGGTCGCGTAGGTGGCTCAGTAGGCATCACCGGTATTGTCGTAGAACGGCCGCCGCTAGAGGTTCTGCGTCGGGGTCTTGTCTGCTGTCCTCTGACCTCGAGGTTGGTCGATGCGCGAGGACGATCTTGTGCATCTGCGTGTGAGCCCGCTGTAGCAGGGCGTGAGTTGGACCGTTCTCGGCCTCTCGACGGACTATTGACGTGTGGTGGACGCGGACGAGGATCGCTCCTTGTGTTCATGTCGCTTGCGCGTGGCGAACTGTTCCTGCGCGTGCGACGATTTCGGGTCCGCTCTCTTTGTCGCCGTCTGTAAGCCTCTGTGATCCGGCGACTGAGCTCATCGTCGCGTGTCAAGTCGATGTTATCTAGATCCAATCCATCAAGCAGACCCTCTTCTTGAATCTGTCGAGCAAACTCCTCGATCTCTCTCTCAATGTCCGTCTCGCTCAAGTCGGCGCTGCTGATGAGCGACCTCAGGGACGACTGATGGCCGACCTGCCGCTGTTCCGAATCGCTTCGCCGCCGATCATACTGGTACCCGTCGTTGGGCAGGCCGCGCTGGTTGGCGCTTCTCCGAGGTCGGCCGTCGTCTCTCGCGCGGCGGCTGGATATGCGCTCCTCGCCGCCTTGCCGTCTTCTCGGCTGCGCGGTCGGCGACGCGGCCCCTTCGGCCTCCCTGAGACTCATCGCGCGCACCTCGTCCATCAGCTGCCTGTCCTCCTCCTCCGCGCGGCGCTCGCGCGCGGTGCGCTCTCGCGTCTCGACGTGGGGCACCACCGAGTCGCCGGGCCGATACTTGGCGTTCATGTCCGCCATGTCCTCGGGGGTGCGCGCCTTGTCGGGCTTCGCCGCGATGTACATGTCGAGCAGCGTGACCACGGTGGCGTTGTGCTTGGTGTCGCGGACCGAGGCCCGGCAGGACGGGCAGGTGAAGAGGACGGCATCGGGGGCGGGCGGGCTCGGCGAGCGCTCAATCTTTTGCTTCTGGAAGCCGAACCATTCCTTCAGGCAGGCGCCGCAGAACGTGTGCAGACAGTCGAGAAGGGTGAGGGGCTGGTACAGGAGCTCGGTACATATCTAGGAGCAGGAGTCAGGATTTGAGCATCTTGGAAGGGGGTAGGGGGGCCAAAGGAGGTGGTCCGTTGGCTGTATAGGCGGGGTAGGTAGGGGCGAGATAAAACACACCGAGCAGGTAAGCTCTGTAGCCAGGTCGAGACTAGGTCTTCGAGGATCCATTCATGGCCATGCAACACAGGTCTTGAAACTTTTCTGCCTGGCTGTCGCGGGTAGGCTCCCAACGCCAGAGGGTCAGTATATCAGTCTTTGTGTTTGTGACAGGTGCAGCTTCGTCAGTACAGAGAACCTTGGCGGGGGGTGGGCCTAGAATCATGCGCTATCAGGATTTGCCCATGCAGCACGACTCATCAATGCTGCCGCCTTGGATACGAAAACTTATCCGACTCTTATGCTAGTGTCGTATTGAAAGGACAAGATGGGGATAGGGGAGTAGCCGAAATGTGTGGCTCTCGCTGTAGCGGCCAAGGGCTTGATTCTTGTCATTCAGTCACAAGACACTCCACCTACCTCACCGTCAGCAGCTGACCCCATGGCGACGGTGCTACTCTATGGACTGTGATGCGATATGTGTCTGAGGGAAACATCGAGGTTCATTGCGATATCTTTTTTACACATGTTTCTGTTCTAAGAGTGTGTCCACTCGGCCTTCTTCTTCTCGGCAAACGCCTTCATGCCAATCTTCTGATCCTGGCTGCCAAACAAGCTATGAAAGACGCGGCGCTCAAACTCGACGCCGTCCCGCAGCGGTAGGTCTTGGCTCTTGTTGACCACCTCCTTGCACGCCTGCACTGCCACCTTGGAGTAGCCGGCCACTGTCTCGGCCAGCTTGAGCGTCTCCTCCATCAGTGCCTCGTGCGTGGGGAACGCGCGGGCGGCGACGCCCCAGCGCTCCGCGTCGGCGCCGGAGAAGGAGCGGCCCGAGAGCACGAGCTCCATGGCCTTGGCCTTGCCGACGGCGCGCGTCAGGCGCTGGCTGCCGCCCGCGCCGGGGATGGTGCCGAGCTTGACCTCGGGCTGGCCAAAGTTGGCCTTTTCCGTGCAGTAGATGAGGTCGCACATCATGGCGAGCTCGCAGCCGCCGCCGAGGGCGTGGCCCGAGACGGCGGCGATGATGGGCTTCTTGATCTGCGCGGTGAGCAGCGACCACGACTCGATGAAGGAGCGAGTGTAGGCCTCGGAGAAGGTGAGCGGCGCCATCTCCTTGATGTCGGCGCCGGCCGCGAAGGCCTTCTCCGAGCCGGTCAGCACGATGACTTTGGTCTCGTCCGACGCGTTGAAATCGTTGAGGGCCGCGTTGAGCTCGGTGATGAGCGGCGTGCACAGGGCGTTGAGGGCCTTGGGGCGGTTCAGCGTGACTGTCAGACGGAGGCGTCAGATGTGCGTCACATACTTTTGCATTGGATCAAAAGCATAGAGAAAAAAGGGAAATTTGTGATTTCGTATTGGGCCACTTGCCTTGGCCGACACCGGGCCGGGGAGTCGAGGTCTGAATGTATTCATAGCTCTTGGAGCTGTAGCAACGGACGACCCGGGGTAGCGTGGAGGGTTGGAAGGCGACCCGCGGCAGCATCGAGCTTCGGAGGGGGCCAGCGGCCATCTGCCGCAAGCAATGTAAGCTGTTCATGTCGGGAGATTGGTTTACTGAAGTCGCGTCGCGTGGAGAATACAATTGGCCGCGAGAGGAGGGACAGAGGCTCGATGAGACGCAAGATGTTGTTGTGTCGAGGAACGTCGCGGGGCGGACCGGCGGTAGCCGAGATTCGTCCTGGCCTCGGCAACGAAAGGGTTAAGTGGATGTCTGCCACTACATCATGTCAACAAATGAATTTGTTTTTAAACGTTTGACTATGGTGATGTATATTTGCAGAAGTCTCCTTTCATCTCTAGGCATTCCTTTGCACGGACGCCAGGCATACAAAAGTGTGTCTTGCCCCATTAGTGGCCTGTTCATGTATCCCGTGCTATCAACAGGGCTTCTCAAGACCGCTCCGCCACCTATGACAAATTCAATAATCGCAACTACGGCTACATATCTACGTGCAATGGTTACTAGATTTCATGATTGACAAGCTCTAACTAATCGAGACTATCCTTTCCCAAAAAAATGCATTGTCGGGCATACTAAAAGGCTTGGCAATCTGCTGCCTCTTCTTGAAAAAAATTAAATGTCCATATAGGGTAAGTAGAGTCATTCTCAACACCATGAAGACTATCAATTTGTTAATTTCACAAGAAGTGTGTCTATCTCATCAAAGCTTCAAATCGTCTATTCTAATACGATGCCCCGTCTCTTGCCATATCGACCAGGTAGGCTTCAATCTAACCATGCTGCCCAAGCTCTCGAGTATAGCTCTAAGTGATGTGTCACGCCCGCTGGCAACGCTCATCATTAACATCGTACCGTCGATAGAGGATGTCCCAGAAAAGTGATGCAAGCAGATCAACTCAGATGCGTTGTAGAGAATAATCGGTTTCCGGTATCGGTTGTCTTGGTTCCCGTGAATTTGTTGCTCGATACGCGCAGTGCTACGAATTCTACTCGGTGCTTCGCCATGAGTACCGGCAGCGCGTGACCACCAGAAAATATCTCATCTTGGACTACTCCTGCAACAACGATAATATTCATGCGACAGTTTCTGAGCCGTTCAATGTGGCACAGAAATTCCATGATGCTTTTGCCACTGTTCACCACTGAATCGACGAGAATCAGGTTCTTCTGGCCCTCAAGGTGGAGAGCTTTGACATCTTCAGGGTTAGATGCATGCAAGAACATGGCTGAGCGAAAGACGTCATTGACGCCCAGGGCCATTGGTTCACCGCCACGCATTAGTGCCACGATCGTGGTCTTCGATTCGTCGGCAAGGCGATATCCGGTCGTCGGGTGGCCTAGCACATGAGGTATGGTGAACTCTTCCACCCCGATACTTTTTGTCAGAAATTGCAACGCCAGAAATTTGCCAACCTCTCTATGAGCTTCACGTAGTGCTGGGCCAGTGACGGACGCGTCGCGGGTGGGGGACATGAGCATCTTGGCGGCGCCGGTGCCTGTGGCATGAACAAAAGAGAAACTACCGAAACTGGCTAATCGGGGGGCAGCCACTGACGCTCCGGGATGACGCCGGCGCAGGACCTCTGTGATAAATTCGTGGTCGGAAAATTTTAAAACTGGTAATCTTCGATTATCAAGCCGTGGAGCGCTGTGCGGTGGGAGGAGGACTTGCGCAGCGCGTAGGCACCTCACATCAATGGCTTCGAGCAGCTTGTCCTCCATGCTGCGGCTCCGACTTTGTGTGTTGCCGGATACCACAATGGCTCTGTTGGCAGCCACCATCATTGGCAAGTCAATCGGACTGTCGCCGATGACCCAGACAAAATAGTCATATTGCTTCTGCAGATTTACCACGATCTTAGCCTTGATATCTGGCGTCACCACGACGCCGGCTGAGAGTCTGCCGCCGCCCACGACTTTGATCTTGCGTTTAAAACCGGCCTTGTCGAGAACCTTCTGCCAAACGCGTGCAAGTCCGCAGGTCAATACAATGATGCGTATATGTTCATGGCTGCTGACTGCCCGGAAAAGAGTGACCATTTCTGGATGCATTATAATAGAAGATGCGACATCATCGCAGAATCTGTCGAAATCTTCATCATTGACAGCTTCTTCGCACAAAAGCGCTGCCTGGGAGAAGGCAGTCTCAGAGTATCCGAGTGGGCTGCCGAACAGATCCTTTAGCGGACCATTATTCGGCAAGCCCGGTCGAAACTTGTTCAACTTCTGCCAGAAAAGTTGACTGGTATCCTCAGCCGCCAGCGTCTTATCGCCGTCGACGACCAGAACAGTCTCGACGCCGGCTCTACACATTAGTGCCGATCGAACATCTTCCATAGTCAGGTTGAGATTTCGAGTCGAGTCGTGGAGCTCGAAATGCTGAATAAGTCTCATGGTGTAGAGAAGCAAGTCGGTGTGTTGTGGAGTGATCGAGAAAAGTATGCCATGCTGTCTGCAGAGACTGCGAAGTTGTTCTACCTCAGCTCGCTGCCAAAGCTGCAGGTGTTCGATAGACGCGGAAGGACGCTGTCTCTGCTTGTCGTTGGATCGGCGATGAGCAATAATGGAAGCCGGAATATCTAAGTAGAGAATGTGGGTGTAGACTTGAAAGTCACTCTCTGTAGCGACAACGCGGCCAGTTGCATCTTTGTCCGGCCAGAACATGTAGTGGCCGACGACTATTGCGGAACGGCCCGTTTCTTGACATTGTTTTGCAATATTGACGATAGCCCGCTCGCGTACATGATGTTTTTCCGATTCATCAAGTTCCCGGAAAGCGGCGAGGCCTCCATCAATGCTGGCAGAGATGACATCGGGTCCTTCGTGCCAGTCAAAAGTTTCGAGGCCAGGCTGCTGCTTCAGTTGACGCAGCAGAGTAGACTTCCCAGAGCCAGGCAGTCCGTAGAGGCCAATGACCTTTGGCTTGTGGTTGCTATCGACTGGAGACGAAACAGTGGAAGCCGACATTTCCGTTGCAGCCATTATTTCAGGATTTTGCTGGTGATTGAAGTGAAGAGCTTTGAAGTATCAGAGACAGTCGAAGCAAAGGTTTGGTAGAAAGAAAAGATTGTGAACTATCTATCCCTCCATACAGAGCGCTGGGAAACTGTGCCACATACAGCCGTCCAGAGCTGAACAGTCACGGCCAGCGACAGTAACGGTACAAGCACTTCGCATTGACACTGCCCAACAAAAGAAACTCATGGCAGTAGAGGCCAGAACCGAATCAAGCGAGCACAGACCCGCTTGAATTCTGCAGGTTTAAGCCCATGACGGGAGGCCACATCATCCAACTTGTTCGTCCTGGCTGGATTGACCACTTCTCGGACAACTTGTCCGGCATTTGTTGACTTGCATGCTATAGTAGCAACGCGATAGAAGAGCCATCTAGATGTGTACTTTGACAACATGTACGCGTACACGACCGTATGGGATATGGGCCGGTATGGCTGTAGGCTGCGCAGCCGGTGGCCGTCTTGGATAGACCGGCCTAGAATATAGAAGACGTCGGCGCTCTCGCTGAGCTTCTGCAGCGTCGTCGGAGCCTCTCGCCGCTCGAGTAGCTCCTCGCGTAGACGGTCCCGATACCACGGTTGTCTTTGTCGAGCGAGACGCAGGAATGCATGCCAGCGCAAAAGAAACGCGAGATGCATAGCGAATAGGCCGTTGCCGTTGTTTACATGCGGGTGTCTGCATCTGTTCCATGCCCAGGCTGAGAAGGAAATACCATCTTGTGACAGCTGGCAGAGTACTTCTCTGCCACTCCGCTGCCTGAGGCATGAAAGCCTTCCGCAGCCCGTGTTACACAAACGTCAGCCTCGTGTCTCACAGGAGGACGACTCTCATCACTCAGCGAGAACGCGCAATGGGGGGCGGGGAGGAGAGAAGAGAGACCACCGTGGGAACATAAAGATTCATCGAGTGGTTTATAGTCGGCACAAAGTTAATAGCTTCGCTTGGAGGTGCTGTTACCAGAATTCCTGTTGCTGATAATATACGATACTACCAGCGCCGCGCGTTCTGTATTTTCAAACAAAACACAACGGTAGTCAAACCTTCCAAAGAGCTAAAAAAAATCACTCATGGTTTGATCACGTACGTAAATCCCCGTACTTGTCCCCTCAAGTCTCACAGTACGGGTGTTGTGCTTCGGGTCCGTAAGCTTTGAACCGTCCGTGATTGGTCCGCTCTTGCATGTAAGACATGCATCATGAGGGCAACACCATGCCAGCACAACGACGCTGTGTCATGCTTCATGCGAGTCACAGTGGAGAATCCAGCAAAAAGAAGAGGGACCAAAAAGATTTGACCGCAAGAGCCTCACGCAGGTATGGCCATGCTAGATCAGTGACGGCGAGACGTGCGAGCTTGCGTGCTCGTATCTGGAAATGACGGCCGCAGCACCGAGAGCCAAATGCTTGGACTTCGCAACACTTGCTTAAATTGCTCTCTGCAGGATCCGGAGTGGAGGCGGCTCGAGGCAAGCTGGCTCGATACCAGCGGAATCGTTAAGCTTCCGGCGAGATTTTCGCGGTCTTGCGAATCAATGATGGCTGAGGCAGGTGATGGCTTAGAGCACGACTTCAATGACTCTTCTCCTACTGTCTCATATAAAAAACTCTTGGAAGAAAAGGATAACTCAGAAGACAAACTGTGATACCTCGAAAGACTGCCTAGTACACACCGCAACTTGTTTCTCGTATATGCAGGTTCTTCCCTGACAGTCTGATGCATGACGTCGCCGCGGCCCATGATCATTTTCGGCAGGCAATAATGGAGACGTACACAAACATAATGTCTACCGTGCAAATTACATGAAGGATTCTTGGCATGTTCACCCTCTGGTTCTAGCCAGTTTCCTTCCTTCTCCCGAGAAACTGGAATAAAGTACAAGTCCCCCAAAACAAGGTTGATAGTAGCGCAAGAGACGTGGCACATATTCGACCTGGTATCTGATTTGTCTTCTCAAGCCCATCGTTTTGATATTTTCCATAATGGAACTCTCTACCTATAACTAGTTAATTGTTCTTTTCTCCCCAAGATGTCATCTGGTGGAAAATTCACTACATAGCATTCAATCTCTTGTGCGCAATAAGGACCGGCTCTCGGCGTTCGCCTTCGTATCTCGAAGTAGAGCAAGCTGTTTACGTAGAGTGTAACTACAGATAGTAAGGATCGTTGCGTCTTACGCATCCATCTTCGAGGTTACGTCCAGACGAGCCATTAGTGGAGGGCCCTATAGCGAAGCACTTTTCCGAATCTTATAGCTAGCTATCATCAATCACAGTGACAACAATAGCTACGCCTTGAGGTGTATCGCTCTTGCGAGATGACCAGCTCGTCGTTGCTCATATGCTCGCTTCAACACCATCATGACGATGTACTAAGCCAGGACCTGTCCCACGACCTCTACCAGTTGAACTCCACGAATAAAGCCGACCGGCTACACATCCAACATCCCAGCCCGCAGAACACACCCGCCATCACTCCATCACCCCATCCTTCCCCAGCTCATCCCTCCCCCTCGCACCCATACCCTCCAACCACCCCACCAGCTCCTCCAAGCCCCGACTCCTCGCCACATCCAGCGGCGTCTCCTCCGCCCACGGCGGCACGGCATCCACACTCGCCCCCTTCCCCAGCAGATACCTCGCCGCGCCCATCTGGCCGCCGTGGCACGCGTTCCAAAACGCCCAGTCCCTCTCGGCGGCGCCGACCCCCTCCGCCAGCATCATCTCCAGCCGCTCCGTCAGCCCCAGCGCCGCCGCGTCCTGCAGCGACACCGCGGCGCCCCGCTCCACCAGCCTCCGCGCGCAGCGCAGCTGCAGGAACGCCCGCGCGTCCCCCAGCGGCGTCCCGGCCACGCCGCCCCCGGCGTCCGCGTCCGCGCCGGCGTCCAGCAGCGCGTCCAGGAGCTCGACGTCGTCGCAGCTCGCCGCCCAGTGCAGCGGCGTCTCCGTGTGGGTGGCGGTACCGCCGCCGCCGACGAAGCGCGCGTCGACGTCGCAGCCCGCCGCGATGAGTAGCCGCGCCGAGGCGACGCGCTCGGCGCGGTGGCCCGGGAAGTCGGCGAGCACGTGGAGCAGCGTGCGGCCCCCGTCGGCGGAGCGGATGTGCGCGCGGGAGAGCTCGGGGTGCTGGGCGAGCGTGGCTTGTAGGGCGTCCACGTCGCCGGTCTGGATGGCGTGGGTGGCGGCGACTGCCCGCGGGTCGTCGGCGGGGATGAGTAGGCTGTCCATGGCAGGGGATGAGGGTTTTTGCTAGGAAGGGTCGGCGGATGGACTGTTGTCGGCTCTTCAAGAAGTGTATCCTCGCTACATGGAATGGGAGGAGTGGTGGTGGGCTGTAGGTGTTCGCTCTATGCCATTGAAGGCGGGCTGGAAATGGCGTTGCGCATGTAGGACGCACTAGCTTATCAGAGTGCCGCAAAGCGATTTTGAATCTACAAACTATTCATTTTTCCTTCTGACTGGCTAGACCTTCCAAAGAAACATCATTGATTCATTAGCGTGGCTGCAATGCTGGTTGGCCTGCTGAGAAGTCGGGAGGTTCTGACCGTAGGCAATGGCTGCTAACGAGAAACCTGCTTCTGTACGCATATTCGTGATGGGCAGGGGCCCTTGGTGGAATTTCTCATAGCAAATCATCTTCAGCATCAGGTTAGATGCACGAATAACTCCTTCCGGTAGGAACAAGAGAACACGTCGTAGAGATGCCGAACGATGAAGCGGACAATGCTAGATTCCAGGTCTGATAAGAGATGACATACACACAAAATAAAACAGCCATAATACAATATTAATTATAAACTAGAAGCTACATCAACTCAAAGCTTAGGACTGGATTCGGAAGCGCATAGGATGATAAAGCCCTTGTCTGGAGTGCCAGAACTGCAGTCCTAGGCCAGATCTAAATAGACCAGCGTCAAGCTTATTCGATTATTGACGAGTGGCGAGAGCGCTAGTCATCGCTTTCATCACCATCATCGTTAGGAGCATCATCTGGCACTTCGGTAAGTGCGGCTCCCTCTACCTCTTCCTCTTCATCCTCCTCGTCCTTCTCCAGCGACTCCAAGAGTTCCTCCTCTGCCTCTACCAAAACCTCCTCCCCCGGCCCGTCATTCTCGAAGCCCAGAGGCTGCGCGTGGTAACTGTTCATAGCATCCAGCATGTCCTCGGGTGGATCATCGACGGTGATGTCCAGTTGGTCAACAATCTGCTCCTCTTCGTACACGCCAGCCGTGCGTGCAATGTTCTTGGTGCGCTGCGGGCGGATCGTTGACTTCTGCATCACGGGATAATAATAAAATGCTCGCTGGCGCGGGTACGCCTCTTCGTCGTTGAAAGCAAGGAGGACCTCGTTCTGATATTTAGTCATGTGGTCGAGCTCGAGCTCCTGTGCTGTCTCATATGCGCGCACGCGGCTGAACTGAAAGCATTCGCCGGCCGGATCCGTGTACAGGGCGTCGTCGCTACGCTCTGGATCTTGGGGATCGAACTTGCGTCGGAAGTTTTTAGAAGTCTCGGATTTGTTGCCGAGATAAAAGTCGTAGTTCATCAGATTTTGCGGCTTCGGCTGGCCGGTAGGATCGCTTTGATGAACTGCCATGGCGGCTTCGAAAACAGCCTCCTCCAACTCGGTCTTGTCCACAGGGCGGAACATACTGCTCAACAGTCGCGTATCGTATTTGCTTCCGGATCTCGCCATGGGGTTTGTGAGGAACTTGATTGTAACGTAGGCACCTGAGTCGGGGAATGCATCCAGATCCGGCACGAGTGGCGTGACCTCGACCGCCTTGAGATGTGCCTTGGTCGGATGTCTGGCACGCTTAGGGTCTTTCAGATATTGCTCAGCGATATCAAACGACTTCTCGATCTTGCGTTTGATTGTTTCGGGCGCGTCGGCGGCTGCTTCGATCGGTCGTGCGATCGGCCTGCGGGCTTTCGAAAGCAGGGCGCGCGGACTGCTTCCCTCGACTCGCTTCGTCGCTAGTGAAGAGATGTACTCGGTGCGGCGTAGAAACGATACGTTGGCCTCGGCAACCTTGGGTTTCCCCAGCGCTGCGATAGGTCTCAGCAGCGGCTTGTCGTGGGGGTGCACTGGCGGTGCTTGCGCGGGCGCTTGAATGGCTGATGTGGCAGACTTGTCAGTACTGCATGTGACATGGAGACACGTTCATATGCAGTGATGAAACTTACAGCTCTCATCGCCGTCAAAGACGCCCGGCATGCCGACCAGGTCGAGTGGCATGCCCAGTTCGGCGTCAGCCTCGATGTTGAGCGGCTGTTCGCGCGCCAGCCTCGACGCAAACCCCGGCGTGGTGTACTGCCCATCCGCGAGGCCTGTGCTGGGAATATTGAGAAGCTTTGGGGGGTTTGGCGGCGGCGGGAGGGCATTGGAATAGCGGATGCGGGCGATGAAATCCTGGTGGATTACGCGCTCGCGAGGCGCGGAGGACATTTTGGGGATTCGCAGTGCAAAAACTTGAAAACGGTAGAAGCGTCGCGTCGAACAGCCAGCTTCGTGATTGGATCTCTTCAGAGCACCGGAGGGTGCTAGCAATTTGTTGCAAAAATGGCGTAGGGAATGAGCGCGTGGTTGTTGAAGGAGAAAAAAAAGGCTAAGCTACTTGCCGACCACGATGAAGTGATGGTGTTGTGCCACCCTAGCAGCCAGCTTACTTTGTCACCACGCTCGTTGCTCTATTTCAGTATTACGCTTCATCCTTACCACTCTATATATTTATCGATTCTGACTTTTGCAAAACGGAAAAACATTGCATCGTTTAATAGTATTATTAACAATGTCAATTATTCATTCCTTTAAAAGTGCTGCATATGCAGAGTTAGCCCTTATTAAAACACCTGATTTTGAGGTTGATCAACAGTCAAAGGTGCATTAACGTGTTGTACACTGAATTCTATAGTAGCTTTTATTTTGTGTGCGGTACTATCGCAGCTCGCGCGACACATTTTCGAGCGTATTAAAATCGCGAGCCAACAGACCCGATATCCTTCTACGAGCTCTCCTTGGCGTAGGTACGCTTTCCAACAGTGAAGGGAACGTATCTGTACTTGATCATGTGTTGAATCTGCTTGCGCACTGTACAAATGTCAGAGAATCACCATTGTACGCGACTCCAGCGGGCGCCACTTACTGGTCAGGACAAAGAGAATGATCCAGTACATGACCAGGACAGGCCAGAAGACGGGCACGTTGAAAATGTCGAACCACGTGCAGACAAACGAGATGGTGACGGCTCGAGTGGCCCAGTACCAGAACTTGAACTCGGGAAGCCGACGAATAAACGGCCTGAACTCTTCGTCGCTTTTCGTGGGCAGAGTACCGACGTTTCCGTCCTCCATGTCGTTGTCGAGGTCGTCATTGGACGGGTCGAACTTGGGCTGCAAAAAAGCGAGGAAGAGGTTGAGCAGGTAGATGCCGAGCGCATAGGCAACTAGCGATGATTTTGAGCTTGTGGTTAGCCTGACTATGCGGTGGCGCGCGAACTGCGAGACGGCCGCGAAGGTGGTGGGATGGGGGGCAGAACGGGCAATTTCGTACCTATATACCATCCTTGCGCGACGAAGATGCGAATGAAGAAGAGGATGAGAGTGACGCCGGTGCCGATCCAGCGGTTCAGCACGAACGGCGTCGATTGGTCCAGCAGAGCCTGGTATTGCTGCGACAGGAGGTCAGTAATTGCGCCGGGACCCGATGGCTGCTGACGATGCACACAACGTACTCTTTGCAGCTTTGTAGTGTGGATGGTGACGGCGGAGAATGGTGTCGCCTCGGGCTCGGGGGCGTCCATCGTTGCTGGAAGTATCTCTGGTCGAGGAGGGTGGGCGAGAGGTGGGTGAAGTATGGTACGAAATGCCAGTTCCTGGGGTTCTAGAAGAGAGGTTCGTCGGTATTATTGAAGAAAAGAAATGAATGCGCCCGGCAAAAGGGGTGTGGGATGACTGATGGATCGAGCTTGGACGGCGGTTTTTTTCCTCTGGACTTTTTGGCTGGGTGTCCTCTTTTTGGGGCGGACGCTTTCGTTTGCGCGCCGCGTCTTGCGGCCTCCTGCATTAATACATAGCTGCGCCCCTCTGACCCAAGAAGGGCAGGCGGTATGCGCCTTGGTGCGGCGAATACATGTACAGATTTTATATGGCCCCCGCCGGCGGGCAGAACTCCCCGCTAGTCCTTTGCCGACGACACGTTGCATAATAATAAAAAGGGTATTAATAATGGGGGTGTCTGATTTATGCAATTCCTGCCAACGTCGATGGCATTGTATCAATTGTCCGATAGCCTTCGCCGTCGACCTCACCAAAACACAATGCAGGCACAGAGCCAGCTCCCCAAATAAAAGTCGATGCGTTCTTTCTAAAAAAAGATCTGATCAATTAGTTATTCGCCGGCTTCTTCTTATATTCAGTATCGACGGCGGCGGCGTCGCCCGACGTTACCAGAACGCGGCCTAGGTCACAACACGCACCGAAACGTATGTACTGTAGATCGGACGACACGCCCAGTATCAATTTCAAAATTGCTTTCCATATCATAAAAAATCTTACCGCTTTACGCTCACATATAATATACAAGTACCGGCTCTAGCTCTAGCTTCCAAAACCAAACCACTTTCAGCTCCAGCTCTCTCCCTCTTTCACATACACACACACACACACACACACACACACACACACAACATCTTAAACAACAACTCACTTGACCCAACCATGCACCCATGACTTCCACGCCCTCCGCCGAAGCTCTTGACAGGACTTTCGAGGAGAGCCGTCTCCGAGCGCGTCGCCTGGGCGCGGCATCTCGTCGCGGCGGGCTGTGATGTCGGCGCCAATGGCCACCCTCTTTACCTCGCCGTCGCCGCTCCCTGTCGGGAGCTCACTCGTTGAGACGCCGCCGGAACTCATCCTCTACATCACCGGCCGCCTCCCGCTGGCCGATCGCCTGAATCCTTGCGGACTTGCCGCGCCTTCGACGTTTTTCTCAAGGACCATTTCAGCCTTGCGCTAGCCTCCGTCTCGATCAGGGAGCAGTACAACTTCTTCGTCCTCATCGCGGGCGACGACCTCGACAAGTGGGCCTGCTACCAATGCGGCTTTCTGTACCGCGTCAAGCCCGCTGACGTGCCCCGGCGGTAGCGGTAGCCGTGCCGCCAGCCGCACCAGCCCACCCTCCCCGTGTCAGACCACGGGTACCACTTGCGCCAGCATCATGCGCAGCTCTCCCTCAAGTATTCGCGGCTGCGGCCCTCCCTGCCAGCGAACACCGCCTTGTTGCTCACGATGCTACTAACGTCCTGGTCAATGGCGACCTCCAGCCGAACGTGTGGTTCCGGCACGACGTGATCCCCAAGGTGGTCTTTGGGCGGTACCTGTAGAAGCAGTTCTAGCAGTTCTGGCCCGCACACGCGCGGTTACGGCCCAGTCGGTCGGCGCCATCGAGCTATGCGGCCACCTGCGTAAGAAACCCTCGCGCGGCGGCGGGCCGTTCTGGCAAGACACCTCGTTACTCGGCGTCATGATCACCGCAGCCTTCCGCCACCCCGGCGCTGGAGCGCGCCGGGGTACCTACTGTGCCACCGAGTACGTCGTCCAGTGCTGCCAGGCGAACAACCACTTCGCTGTCATCGCATGGCACGATCTCGGTGGGGAGGGCACCGTAGACGGACCGTGCTGGCGGGCCGCGGGCTACGACAGGCCCGCCAGGGATGTCCTCTTGTCTTAGTACTGAAACAGGGTCTCCTCCTGCGACAGGGAGCTGCGCAAGCTCTTTGGCGACGAGGTCTCGCCGTCGTCGTCCACGATTACCTGATGGGGATAGAAGAGGACAGGCGGCGAAACTAGTAGGAGTCTCGAATGCAGAAGTTGTTAAATTGAAAACGGTGGATGGCGTCGTGACAGAAAAGTAGACTTTGGTATCCCAGCATGTTCAAATCGCGCGCCTAACCACGTTTTGTCCCGGAAACGTGGGACAGACGCAGGGCGATGAAGTCCATGAGATTGCTCTGTCTTATTGAGGTAATTGCATCATGCTAGATTTCTGTCGGAGCCGCAGCACCTCATGACTCATAAAAAGCGGACAGTCTTGAAAGTTCATATGCGGAGTTTCACAACACTATAAGGGAAGCCTGTTGTATGTGCTCGCGAGATTGAAGCCAATTGACTCTCTCTCGTCGTCGATGACTCTCGCATATCTATGTCCCCACAAAGTCAGTTTTTGAGACAAGAAAGAGAAAGAAAAATAAAAAAATAAAAGCGAAGTACATGGAACCCAATCTGTAAATGCGTGCCGATAAACACACAAACAAAGGGGGGCTTTACTTACTCTAGTAACAGCCGAAAGAACCAGGCCTCCATGTCCACCTTGCGCAGAGTCTTCCCGGCCCAGTCTCGGCTCGCCTCGGCCATCCTCCGCGCGTCCTCGGCGCCCCTCTCCGTCGCGGCGTAGTAGTGCGCCGTGGCGAGCCAGTCCTCGCCTTGCATGCTCCAGGGGACGTAGTGCAGCCAGGGCCGGAGCCGCTCGGCGTGCCACTCGCGCGCCACCGCCATCTTGAAGACCTGGCTGCCGCTGCGCAGGAAGGAGTAGAAGCGCCCGCTGAAGGCGTTGCCGTCCATGTCGAGCAGGAACTTGTAGCGCCACGCGTGCTGCATGTCCACGGGCTCCCTGACGTCAAAGTTCTGCCTCTGCGCCTGGCAGTCGCCCGGATCGCACTGCCCGACGTGGGAGAAGTGCACGTCCACCAGGTCGCGATGATCGCCGCGGGGCACCTGCTGGATGGCCCAGTGGTGGTCTCGCCGGTCGCTGCTCTTGGTCTCGCTTTCGGTGAAGACGGGCGCATCGGTGGCCCCGTTGATCTTGTCGAGGAGCTGCTGTCGATGCTGGCGCCGCCATCCGCCGTTGCGGCTGAAACCGCCCGTCGTGGAGCCGCGCCAAAAGAGCTTGTCTTCTTTTTCAGCCCAGGGCATATCGAGTGTCTCATTGTACTCGACCTTGCCATACCAATACCATGGCGACGGGTATATGAGATCGGCGTAGGAAGAAAACTTGGATTGGGAGAAAATGGGAAAAAGATCATGTGTGACCTTGAACATGTTGGGGCGGTCGAAAAAGCCGTACGTGTTGCGAAGCGACGGCGTCAAGCAGATGTCCGACATGGCCGTAACATTGTACACCAACCCAGCCTTGCTCATCAAGTACTGACTTATGTCATCCACGCCCTCATCGTCATCAAGCATTCGGGCTGGACTCGTCGGTGCGCATGACATTCGCGAGTTGGTCCATGTCGCTTCGTAGTGTATGTTATTGAAACGAGTCGTCTTGACCTCGTCAAAGTGTAACCTGTCGCTGAGCTGAGGAGACGTTGCTGAAAATGCGTTGGTAAGAGATGTGTGGCGCAGAGCCGCGGGCATCGTCTCGTGCTGCGCCTTCTCCATGAGACGCGTGAGGTCATCGTGAGCAAGCACCACTCTTGGCTCGTCGTGAAGGTTAAAGGCCAGATCCATGTCTGGCAGATGAGGAAGGATGCTCTCGAGCATGCCCACGGTTGCGTCCCGCTGCCACTCGGGCCCGCCATTCGCAAACGCAACGGTGTGGTTGCGGATGGCGATACCGAGGAGCGCGTTGTCATAACCGAGCGCCTCTTTTGCCCTGCCGCGGATCGTCGACGGTTTCAGGCCCCAAAAGGGCGTGATTAGGTCGTGAATGGTGTCAAACTCGTCAACAAGCTGAACCTTGTGGCTCCTCGCAAACTCGAACCACTTGTCAAAGTGAGGTGGCGGCGGAATGCCATATCGCCTGCGATATTCTCGGACAGCCGCTTCTAACGTTGTCGATTGCTGCGACGCGACCTCGTCGAATTTTTGCTGGGCATTTTTCGTGAGAAGCTGGATCGGATGTGCAGACGCTGCCGCAGGTTCCTGCGCTTTCCTTTCGGTCGACTCCGGGGGCGTTGCCTTGTCTGATACATGGTTGCCGGCCGGAACCGATATCGGCGGCTCCGCGTGCTTAAGTTGTTGCTGTTCCGGGTATTCCAACGGTGCTCTCCGAGACTCTACTCTGCGAGAGCTCATGTGCAGCAGCGAGTACGAGGAGAAGAAGAAGACGGCCACAATGAGAGTCAGGGGCCATGATCGCCGCCGGGACATGACATCCATCATGACGGCGAGGCACACGGGATGCACACGGGGTGTCAGACAGATGGAAATCTCAGGAATGAGGGGCGGTGGAAGAAGGGGGGGAGGGGGGCGACGAGGAGAGTACTTGGCACACGCGATGCCCGTGGTCAACGATTACAAGCTGTGGCCTGCATAAGGAGCATGATGCGATGCAGGGGACGAGATCGGGGGCAATGGGCTCTAGGTCGTAGCCGTGCGGCACCCAAAAAAAAAAAAATTACGTCGCCGATGTCTTGGAGCTAATAAATGGAAAATTGGAAGCTGTGATGATGGTGACTTTTAGTGGCGTTTGTGTACCTACATACAATGACAGTAACCCTGCAGAGCGAGTTGGTTGCTGCGGTGACGGCTTAGATAATCATGTAACGGCCGAGTTGCGCAACTCCAAGACGAGGCCAAATTATGTTGTCTCACCCGGCTTTAGCAGCTGATTGCCCAACCGGATTATATATTTATAGCCGTGTAATAACAGAATTGGAGCGAGTGTAGTAGCCTATCGGTAATAAGCCATATGTAGTAATAGTGTTCGGGCGGCTTGTTAAATCCGCAAGTCAATCAGCGGCCAAGCCCACAAGCAACCACATACCATAGCTACTACAAGTTTAATGTTTGCTTGTTTTTCTTCTTTATACAATATTAAAATTCACTGGACATGCCCCTCGGGCACCTTGGCCCGTACCCAGTTTCTGCTGCCGCGCTTGCCTCCCTGCTTCAAGAGATGCATGTGGCGGGCCCAGCAAAACATGCCGTTCCGACCTCTGCGCTCCTTCATCTGCCAGCTTCCGCCGGCCGCGAGCGTGCGGTTGGCCACCCAGACCTCCTCAGTAAAGGCATCACCCTCATTGACGGTGCGGTGGACATTGTGGCGCGGAAGCCCCTTCAACCATGTGCCCATCGTCTGCAGCGGTGTCCAGAACCTCTCCCAGCGCTTGCTCAAATGGATCCACGCCAGCAATCCGGGCCTGTAGGTGACGCGGACGTAAGGGTTCACATAGACATGACTGTCTGCGGCCCCCGCGTTGCGGGCGACCGTGGCAACGTCGGCGAGAAAGAGACAGCATTCGCAAGAATCGGTGTACATTTCTGGCTCATATCGGAATCGGATTGGAGCCTCCACAGGCACCGGCGTGTCGGGGTCAATGACATGTGCGGCAACCTGTTGAAAGTCGGGCCTCGGCAACGATGCCGATTTGGTGTTCTGCACCCATCTCGCCTCCATGGCGACCATGCCAGACCAGCAAGCGCTGACGGGGACCGCGTCTGTCTGGCCGAGCATCGCGCGGCGGGATAGGGCGTCGCCGGCGTAGGAAAATATCGGAAACTCCTGAGAGCCAGTTTCATAGCCCTCAATGTCACGCAAAGCATACGAGTCGTAGAAGATGCCAGGGGAATCAAAGTCCAGAGCACAGGCGGCAAGATAGTGTGCACGGCCGCGACTGTCGGCGTTGGTGGAAAAGAGGAGCTGCGCAGCGTGGACGGGGCGATAGAATATGTCGTTGAGGTATAAAACCTTGTCGAAAGCGCCGACAGTCTCGTTGAAGCGGTCGAGGGGCCACATGGCGCGGTTTCTTAACTCGGTCAGGTAGGCCAAGCGCTTCATTCTCCGAGAGCCATCGGGCATGGTCACTGTGGGCAACTTGTCGAGATCGAGGTGAGAGTCATGGACGAGCTCTGTCCGGCAGGCCAGCCGGCTACGTAAGGTATCAAGGGCGGCGGTGCCCGCTGGTGAGTTATTATTCTCATATATCGAAACGAAGACATTTTTGCTGCCAAGAAGATGAACGAGATCGAGCAACTGCTGGCCCCACTGGCCATTTACGAGACTTCCATCTTTGTCATAGAGTGAGGCGACTATGAAGACTTGCTCATTACGAGGGTTTGCGCAGCCAGCCGAAGGAGCATCGCCGGCGCAGCTCTCTTCCAGCTGTCTGTAGTGCGAGGGGGGGTTGGTGTGAGACGGAAAGACGAAGCAAACGGCGAGAAATGCGAAGAGGGTGCCGAGGAGGTAGAATTTGAGCAGAACCCAGACGGGTCGTGGTATAGAGCGGCGACGCAGGTAGCGCGAGCAGCAACAGCCCAGAGGTCGCAGGGGTGCTATCGCGGCAGCCAGGGGCGACCTCGACCTGGCGTTCTTATCGCGCGATCTAGAAGTGAGGGGGGAGGTGGTGACGGAGGCAATGGCAGCGTTCCTTGAGCGGTTGGTTTGGTCGTCGAGCTCGATCGGTTGCTCCAGCCAGTCGGCGGCAAGGAATGGAAGAGACTCAGCTCGGTCTTGGGAAGCAAACATGCTGGCAAAATAAGGGATGAAAATATGGGGCGTAGGGCTACCGGAGAGAGAGGTATCTGGATGGTGGTATGGGTCGTGTGGCCGTCATGCGAAGCCTGTTATTTATGGATGAAGGGCAAGTGAAGGATCTGATGATTGGACAAGGAGAAATGTTGGCATAGTGATGCGATGTAGTGCAAGGGGGGGATGCAAGTGAAATGGCGGGGAGATCAAGAAGGAAGGAAAGAGGGTAAAGAAAGAAGAAGAAGAAGAAGAAGAAGAAGAAGAGGAAGGATTAGAAAAAGTTTTACGAGAAGACAAAGTGATAGAAAGCAAACGGGCGGGCTCGATCGAGGTTCACCGGAGATTGAGACCAACACTTGTGGTGCTAGGCGCCGGGGGGGGGTCATGTATGGAATGAGGCACTGCATGTACCGTGTGTGTGCAGACGAGGTGCCGCGTCACTTCGCCGACTCTCATCACCAAGAATAGAAGATGGCCTCGTATGACAAGTCACTCTACGAGAAGACTCGTAGGCGTGTACGTATGCATGTAGTACATACGGTCCGCACAACGGTTCAAGGGCAGGTACTAATGTAGGTAGGTACCTGGTGGCCGCACAGCAATCCTATGGGTATGTATATTCGAGCACATGTCCATTTGCACTCATGGTACGTTGAGCCACACAAAAGCGAGCGGGCCCCCAGTATTGTTTGTACATGTATCGGTTGGTTGAAGTACCTGGTGGTACTCGAATATGTGCAGTATATCACCAACGAAGGTAGTTGGTTGTACTTGTTGTTTCTTTGCACAGTCAGGCCACTTCATATTCACCACCTGGCAAATCAATGCTGTACAGCACCTACATACTGTACGTATACAGCACCTACCGTACATACTGTACAGTACGTGGGTGGGAGAGGTCCGGGAACCTGCAGGTAATATAAGCCGGCACCCTAGCAAGCACAACCCATACCATCAGTAATAACAACGCCCTCCTTTATCGTATTTTCCCTTTTCCTTTTTTTTTTTGCCCTTATTGCCTTTATTACCTTTCTTTCAACCTGCCTCTCTTTTTTTTCTGTCTTTTTACCTCGTGCTCCTTTTAAAATCTGAATTTTCCCTCTCCAGCCACTCTCGTTGCCATGTCCAGCAGCCACAACGGCTAGTACAGCAAGTATAGCCGCGGACGAAATGAATGGCAGCTGTCTTTTTAGCACAAACTTTGCGGCACGCGCCCCGCGGCTTTACCAAGGCCACATACGTAATGGCATGACGCGGAAGAGCCTCTAGCTCCCATTCAGTAATGATAGGAGAACAAGCAAAAAGAAAAAAAAAAAAGAGGCAGGGGGCAGAAAGGGTTATTTTTGTGTTTTTTTTTTTTTTTTTTTTTTTTTTT
>JAFEME010000318.1:0-33517 GCA_018831755.1 Niveomyces coronatus
AAGGAGGCCTATACAGGCGACTAAATGGACCAGTTGGTCAAAATGACACACTTTTTTGTTCGATTTTTGCTAGAGGGACCCTTACGATATGGTATGGCTTAATTTTTTACGGTACAGCCAGCTATCATGTTAAATGAAAGGTGGCTAATGGCCGACTTTCTCTGTCCGCGCCTTGTCACCCTATTACTTTTGTCGGTCCAGTCGCTCCGACGATCTGTCGGACATGGGGAATTAAGGGCCGCCCGGGTCGGCTGGGGCGGACCAATAAACAAAGGACGGCACACATGTACAGCTTAGAAGCTTTAATTGGCTCTCCGAATTGATCGCTAGTGTTGCAATTAACGCCATGTACCTTTTGCTAGTAGTTGGTGTAGTAGTCAGTACGAAAGGTGTTATAAATCGTACACGTGTATAGGGTAGTCTATTAGCGAACCGGACAGACGTAGACGCGGTTCATACAGGCATTTCAGATTCATACAGCTACATACATATGTACTGCAGAATGCGCGTGCGGTCCAGAATTGAACATGAATGCAAGCGAGATCCTGCTGGATGACCTTGCGATGCAAAGGCGTCGTGGAGAGCAATTACTACTGCAAGGCGATGATTTAGAATGCCCCTGCTTCCCTTTTCTTCCCTAAACTCATTATTCATAAGCACTGTAGCTTAGTTAAAGTCTAGTATAGATATAGCACTTCCTCCTTATGCTTGACCAAATTTCTTTATACTCTAGAACATTGAGATAGAACCGTCATCTCGATTCGGTAGAGAGCTGGAACGCCCGTCGTAACGGGCTTCAGGGAAGTGCATTCCTAGACATCATCAAGGGTGGCACGGGCGCGGAGAATTTTTCTTGCCTCTGCACAACACATTGTCAGGTAAACAAGAGAGACTCACGCCGTCTCAATCTTGACCTTGGTCACCTCCAGTGTCTCCATGTCCACCAGCACAACCTCCCTCGTCTTGGCAAACGACGGCACCGCCACCAGCCGCACAAAGCGGCCGTCCTGCTCGTCATCCCCGCTGGCGTGCACCAGCCGCGTGCCGAACGCGGGCTGGTTGCCGACAAAGTACAGGTGCGGACACGACTTGAGCACAAATGGGTCGTCCTCCTGAAACGGATAGCTCCCTACAGAAACTTGTTCAGCCATAAACTCATTGCGATCTTGCGAGAATGTGGACACTTACATAATGTATCCGGCGCGGTGGGCGCACAGCACTGCCAGCGGCACATGGCCTCCATCATGCCCAGCCTGTCCTCGCTATCGACGTACTTGAAGACGTCGTCGACGTTCTGCCCACCCGTGCCTAGCACGCGCCAGCCCTCGACCTCGCCCTCCCATGGGTTCGTCACGCAGTCGAACCAGCCCGGCTGCTGCGCCGGCGCGTCCTTGGTGGCCGCGCTGGGGCCGTAAACACGTGCCGAGGGGAAAAGCGCCGCATGTAGGGGTTGCTGTGGATAGCTCGCGTTGGCCGGGTCGCGCGCCCCGGGGAGTAGCGTAACAGGAATGGAGGGGAGGATCTCAGCGAGGAATTCGTCAAAGAGCTGCGATGGCAGCGCGTCGTAGGCACTCGCGTCATAGCCGTATTTCTTGGCGGCGGCCGCCGCAGAGGAGGCGGTGGTGGTGGCCGGGAGGATGGAGTCACCGGCTATGATGAGGCGAGTGATATGCGAGGCCTGAGTCTGCGCGGAAGGGCTGAGGCTCTCGCCGAGGAGGTAGTCGAGGAGAAGCTCGGTCTCGACGGCGGCTGAGGCGTCGACGCCGGAGATGGAGAGGCCTGAGACGATGGCTATTTGTTTGTGGTTGCTGGGCGATGAAGAGTCTGTCATCGTAGTATCGCTGTCGGATTTGTATTTGCCGTTGGTCTTGGAGCTGCCATTGGTCGAACCGCTGAGAGCCCAGCGTTCTGGCTGGGGTGGTAAGTCGGGAAATTTGACGTCGATCACCTCGAGTTCGCCGCTGGAGTTCTCGGTACCCATGACGGCAATAATGCAGCCCGTAACAAGCGGAATGGTTTTAAGTGCGTCACCAACGAGCCGTATGCGGCCCGAGTCGTCTTCAAGGGAGACCTGGTCGCTCCCGTCATCGGAGTAGTATTTTTGCGTCGAGACGGGCGCAGAAAGCCAGCGCTGCCAAGGGTGTCGCCTGTCAGCAGCTCTCCCAGGATCCATTCGAGAAGAGGCCTTTCCTTACATCTTTCGACACGTCTTCCAGGATATCGGGCTTCAGGGCCATGTCCATATACACGGTGCCGGCGACCCAGCACAGCTCGCCCTGGCGTACGTCGAGCACGCGGTCGACCTTTTTCGCCGTCTCACCACCGATTATGGTGCCATCCCAGGCGGCAGCGGCGATTTGCTCGACGGCGGGCTTGATCTTTGTAAGGCGCAAGAAGTACATGTCGCCGTACTGTTGCTGGTAGGAGCGCTGCTGGTTGAGGGTGAATGTCGAGAGAGGCTTGTAGGAGGACGCGTCGCGCGGAGGTACGGAGAGGGGGGCATTTCTATGCAAGCGATTTGGTTAGATATTTCTCAAACAGCGCTGTGTTGCCTTCAACTCGCCGTACTCCTCGCTTTGAAGTGGACGACTCACGATGGTTTCTGGAGCAAGCTCCCCGACACCTGCTCGAGGGTCACCATGGCTGGCGCTGGGCAAAATTAAAAGCAAAATCGGTGACTATGTGATGTATCAGAATGGTTGTAAGCGATTGGCTGGCAAGCGCTCTTGATTCGAGACTTTTGTTATATGGTAACTAGAGTTGGCAATTTGAGATAGAACGCCAACAGGTCAAATGTTAGAGGGGGCTTGTAGTTGCGCCAAAGTACTGTACGTACCTCGTGCCCGCACCGCGTTCACTACGCGACGATTTGCCAGCGCGTTAAGTGGTACCTTTACACGTGCATACAGTACATACTATCTTTATTCATGCCACGATGCCGTGCTAGATGGCAGTTTCTTGTTTGAAGTATTGGATCTGGAAGAATCCGGCAATCTGATGAAAGCAGAATAAGAAGGATATGTCGAGATAAATTTATTTTCCAACTCCATGTCTCGTCAGCGCTGAGATACTGTAGGCCTTGAAGGCCTGTTTGTTGAAGACAGACGTTCAGACCTGGTGGGAAAGAAATGCGATAAAGAGAAGCAAATTAGCATGAAAACAATGCTTGGCACAGTACATATTACGCAAATACATGGGTCATCCAAAGAAATTTCCCCCATCGTCGAAACCTAATAGTAAATATCCTATAGTGTGGGTCCGCTCTCTACACTATGTTCATTGCCCATGAATATATATTGACTTGATTTATTACTTTCCTTTTCCTTTTCACGCTTTCTTTATAGACCACGATCGCCTCCCACAACGCACCACCCTTCTTCACAACCTGTCATCTCACCCGTGGTTTTATATTTGATTGCTTCAACTCCGACACTAATACCAATTATGGGTTTCTGGAATTTTCCCAAACAGCCGCCGTATCATCCCCGGCCCAGGAAAGGGCTCGTGAAAGACTCAAGCCCCCTCCCGGATGAGCTTTCCTCGGTACAACGGTCTGAAGTAGAGATACTCGAAACGATCCGCGACATTGAGCATTGTGTCATCTGCAAGGTCAAGGTGCGAGGCGTCGTGTACGCGATGAAAGTCGTAAGTTAGATAAGACCCTCCGCCGCGCCCAGTACTCTAACCTCTACAGCATCACGCTTGGAGGGAGTCTTCCGGCCTCGATAATTTCTTTCAGCTGGAAGCTTCGGCATACCGCTTGTTAAAACGCAACGGCCTATGTGCTGAGCGCGTTGTCCCAGACTTCCACGGCGTCATCACCAACATGGAGGCCAGCGAGTGGCCAGATTGGCAGATTTACA
Organism: Niveomyces coronatus; assembly: GCA_018831755.1. Lineage (NCBI taxonomy): Eukaryota > Fungi > Ascomycota > Sordariomycetes > Hypocreales > Cordycipitaceae > Niveomyces > Niveomyces coronatus. The sequence goes on from JAFEME010000318.1 coordinate 3,864, forward strand.
ACCGACGATACGAGGCTGGACTGCCTGCTAACGCAATTTTGATGGAATACATCGCCGGTATGGTACCTTTAGATATAAGCGACTATACTGAACAACGCCTTGCCACACTGAGTCGAATCATGGATGATTTCCACGGCATCGGGCTCCGCCATGGAGATGCGTATCCTCGGAATATGATCATAAAAACACAGGAAGACCCCGACAGAGTTCTCTGGATTGACTTTGAGCGAGGCGAAATTGCCGATCCCGAGAATTTAGGCAAATATCAAATGAACAACCTTGGGGATGAGAGGGCGCTCATGACGGAATTTGTGGATTTCCTAGCTCAAGACGTCAGAAATGGTGGCAATATTAAAGAGACGGCGCACTGGTTTTACACCGACTGGATGAATTAATTCACTCTGAGCAACACATAGTCAAGACGGAGCATATTCCCCGATTTCTGTTCGGATGCCCCAGCGGTCGTGAACCTTTTCCTCAAGCGCCCAACCCCTGTCATTACGCTGAACCAATTCTGCGAGCCTGCATGCTTGCAGGCCGTATGATGTATCGCATTCATGCATATGAGAACCGTTGGAGTAGATTGATCAGCCAGCCCGCCCGGATTTCTCCGCGGGCGGCAAAGATGGATCCGAGACCCGCCAAGCCCCCTCCTGCCTTCCTTTCCAGTCAATGATACTTATTACAAGGAAACAACACTGGGGGCTGGCAACAACCCCATGTTGCGTGAAAGACGCAGATGAAACTCTAGTTCGTTTGAAGCGAAGTTACGGGCGCCTATTCTTTTATAGAACCGTGAGCAGGCCACTACGTCTGCCCTTGGTAACGGAACCCTATCCAACAACCTGCATTGCTGGAAGTTGTTGAAGATATAAAAACTCGTCGCCGCGCCCTTGTTATGAGCCACAACAACTGTAGCACACCTTTTCTTTTTCTTTAAGGAAAAAAGAAGTTATCTGCTCCCGAGAACATAAGCAAATTTCTCCACTAGTTTGTTGACAAGTTGTTCCCGCGTCACCTCAATACCCTCGCCATGGCCACTCAGACGCTGCTCGAATACCTGCAGAACGCCCATCAAAACGTCCCACGCGCCCTTGTCCCTGTCCAGGATATGAGCCGTCCTTCTGGCAACACGACGAATTCGAGATACAGCTATCTCGATGTCCTCGTGACTAATATGGGCGAGTGGACCGATTTCAACGTGAACACTATACAACAGCGATTCGGGAATCTGCTTGGTACTGTGCGGCTACCGGCTGACAACTTTCCTACGTCGCCACCACCGGCGGTCATGTCCGAGAAAGCCGTGTCGGCCCGTATATTTGAGTATATTTCTCCTCGAGTTCGCCGCGCCCTTCGCGCGACCTTTACGCCCATAGGCGATCCCCAACAGCAGCAACACGGGCAACATCAGCAACACCAGCAGCAACGCCAGCAACAGCAACAGCTGCAGCTACAGCAACTAGCAGGTCTTACACGAATGTACTGGGATGTCGGTGAGATGGCGAGGACCATCGACGAGTTTAAGCCTGATCTCGCCTTCTTCGATGGCAACGCTGCGGTGTCGCCTAAGCGAAGGGCCAATAGGCTGCCAGGTGACATCAAGCCCTCTGATAAATGGTCGTCCGAGATGGGAAACCGAGTCGGTCGTGATAGGAACGAATTCCAACAGGCGCTGGCGCAAGTCAACTTTTACGCGCACCAGCATGGCACACGCTATGGATATATCCTGACCGAGCGCGAGCTCGTGGCTTTTAAGAGGCTCAGCAACGTCCAGAAGCCGGCACGACTGCTAATATCCGACCCGGTGCCCTGGACTCAGCAGGGAACAGCAGCAGCCCCGCAAATGACGATCCTGCTAGCCCTGTGGTATCTTGGAATGTTGGCCGCGGAGGATGGTGAATGGGCCATGACCTAGGTAACAAAGGACAAGTTACTAGGAATTATTTATTAACTAATGCGTTCGTCATTAGTCATAAGTAACTGATTAAGTCTTTAATTACTTATTAGTTGTTTTTTGGTCTGAATTTATAATTAAAGCTAAAAAAAAAAAAAGATATAAAACATAAAAAAAACCTATAAACATATAAAATATAAAATATATAGAAACTATAAGAAAGAAAACATTAGAAATATTTCTATATAATAAGTTCCTCCTTTAAAGAAACATTAAAACCATAAATTAGACCTGTACCTCAACTCAAGCTGCCCTTGCTGGTCGGGAGGCGTGAGAGGCGGTTCCGGGGTAATATGCTGAGAGCATCTGGAACCACATGGTCTAAACCCTTACGATGCAGAGTGCGTACATCAAACTGAATCGCGTATTCTAGGGTGCGTATGATCTATTTATTAACTGTGTGACGTGAGATGCTGTTTGATACGTCCAGGTGTGTTTGCATCTGCACGAGCGAGTTGTGGTCTGTAAAGCAGATGACTAGGGGATTCTCCGTGCCGTATATCCAACGCTGTAGTTTGCGCAATGCCTGAGCGAATCCTGCGATTTCCATTTCGGTTGCCCAGTACCGTCTTCGATGACTTGCCGCAGCGACCAATTGGATAACCAAGAACGCAGAGACAGTGGCAACTTGAGCGGTTCGCAGCACAAAAAAACCGCGGTCCCGAGCGTTACAAGTCCACCACAGGTGCTGTAGTAGCATTGGTTCTTTGCCGTTTCTTGCGAGGGCGTAATGTGATTCTGCACTTTGAGCGGTAGTTTGATACGACTTTTCATCCGAACGATTATATTGTTCAACGAAATATATCAAGAAAGAGGGAGAGATAATGAAGGGCGACGCAAATATCGTCCATCGCAGAGACCTAGGTGGAACGCACTTCATTGATGATTAAGCAATCATAAGCCTACCGAACAAATGGCGAGACAACATCTATCTATCCCTCTGACTCTACAATCCCTTCCGCGCCAAATTCGCCCACCTGCCATGTCCTCCCCCCCAAAGCAGAACCCGCCGACGGTGCAGGTCACCGACCTCTCCTACACCTTCCCCGACTACTCGACCGGCGTGCGCAACATCACCCTCGACCTCCCCTCCCGCTCGCGCACGCTCCTCATCGGCGCCAACGGCGCCGGCAAGACCACCCTCCTCCGCCTCCTCGCCGGCAAGCGCCTCGCCCCGCGCGGCTCCATCTCCGTCGGCGGCGTCGACCCCTTCCACGAGGGGCTCGAGGGCGTCACCTACCTCGGGCTGGAGTGGGTGCTCAACCCCATCGTGCGGACCGACATCGGGGTCCCCGAGCTCCTGCGCAGCGTCGGCGGCGACGCCTACCCCTCGCGCCGCGACGAGCTCGTCGCCCTGCTCGACATCGACCCGCGCTGGCGCCTGCACGCCGTGTCCGACGGCGAGCGCCGCCGCGTCCAGCTCGCCATGGGCCTCGTCCGCCCCTGGACCGTCCTCTTCCTCGACGAGATCACCGTCGACCTCGACGTCCTCAGCCGCGCCGGCTTCCTCGACTGGCTCCGCCGCGAGACCGACCGCCGCGAGTGCACCGTCGTCTACGCCACCCACATCCTCGACAACCTCGCCGGCTGGCCCACGCACCTCGTCCACATGCACGTCGGCGCCGTCAGGGAGTGGGGCGAGGCGGACCGCATGCTGGAAGGGGTCGGCGCGCAGGCCGCGGGGTCGGGGAACTCGAGGCTCGGCGAGCTCGTCCTGGGCTGGCTGAGGGAGGACCTGAGGGACCGCGGCCCGCGTGAGGCGGCCGGGCGCGGGCCGGAGGGTAAGACATACGGCTTCGGCGGCATGAGCGTCGGTGGGTACGGAGACGAGTCGAAGCCCAAGACTTCTTGATCTCTACATGATTCCTCTCTTTGGCAATTTCCTGATGGGTTGTATTTTTTTTTAACTCATTCTTGTTCAACACGTCTACGCGACCACGCATCACGCATTACGGTTTCACATTCTTCAACATGTTTTCGGGACAGCATACCATATTCTACATGGGTTTTTTTAGTCATCACATCTTTATTACTACATTGGCACGCTTCCTCAACGGATCGTGTCTGGTAGGGGGCGTTCAACACGGTTACAAGGTTTATATTTAGCACGATTATGCGTGCAATTTGTTCCATTTTCATCATACAATGTACTTCAACACGACGGACACAAAAAGATTTGTACAGATATTCATTGCCCGCTTCAACCGGACACTACAATATACACTACGTTCCAAGTAACAAAATTCACAATCATAAATTAATGTATCTTGTATATCGCAACATCTCGCATCATGTCACATTCTTTTCCCGATTCTCAATCGCCCGCTTCACCACTTGCATGCTCACCTTCAGCAGATCCTCCACGCCGCCCAGCCCCTTCTCCCGCAGCGCCTCCAGCACGCTGATCCTGTACTCCGTGAAGCTGATTCGTATCCCGCCCGACGTGCCCAGCTTACGCAGGCTCTCCTGCGACACAGGCCCCGCATGCCGCGTCTCGATGGCCTCGCCGCCGGCCTTGCCCGCCTCGATCTGGTGGTCCTCGAGCACGCGCAGCGTCTCTATGCTCTGCAGGCAGAACAGCGGCGAGTACGACAGCGAAAGCATCGCCGGGAGGGAGAAGCTGCGGTCCACGCCCGCCACGTACGCCTGCAGCCGGTCGACCGCGGCGCGCGGCACCATGCACCCCTGCTCGATCTCGGCGCTCCTCGCGAACGCGTGCATGCGCCAGTGCAGGTTCACAATGTCCATGAGGTTCCCGTTGTATCGCCGGACGTCCTCGTGCGTGTACGACAGCGCGTCCACGGTCGGCGTGTCTGCGCTGCCGCGGATCGTCATGGCCCGCTCCAGCCCCTGCTTGTACGAGGCCATGATGTGGCACAGGCGCGCGACCGTGGCCAGCGACTGGCTAAAGGCGAGCTGGTACACGAGCGCCGACGGCGGGAGCTCGATGCGCACGTACTGCCCGAGCGTCGCGTCGGCGAGCACCGCCTGGACCTGCTCGTAGAAGCCCAGGATGGCCGACTCGGCGCCCACGGTCGGGCTGGTCTGCAGCACCGTCAGGCCGAGCGTGCCGGCATGCTGGACCGCCCCGGTGATGGAGGCGCTGGCGTGCGCGGGGATGGTCTTGCTGGACCGCAGGATGGACGTCCAGTGGTGGACGAGGTTGGTGTACATGCCGAGCAGGCTGATGTGCGTGGCGGCCTGGTTGTCCGCGACGGCGGCCTCAAGCGGCTGAAAGATGTGTTTGTAGAGTTCTAGACGGACATGATTAGCTCTCGAGTTAGAATCTATTGAGAACGAAGGTTATTCCTACCTTGAAAGTCCTGCAAGGGGGCATATGCGAGGATGTCAAATATACATTTCCGATTACCCTTTCCGCTCCAGAGCTGGAAGAAGCGCGCAAAGAAGTTGAGCACAACCGAAGGAAGGTTCTATACATTACTTCAGCCATGTCATCTTGGTCGCTCTCCGCGCAGCTGACGTACCTTGGTCTGCAGGACAAACTCGCGCACAACCTCCATCACCTCCCACAGCGTCGCCTCGTCCGCGTCGCCGTCCACCACGTCCTGCAGCACCGCGTTGAGCCAGTTGGCGACGCGCTGGAACGACTCGGCGCTCGGCCGCAGCAGCAGCAGCTTCTGCAGCAGCGGATCGGCCAGCACGGCGACCAGCTGGTTCGGGAGCTCCAGCTTGTCCATCTTCTCCACGAAGCTCTGCACGTTTTCGATTTCTTCCAGCGTCACCGAGTCCTATGAACCGGCCGAACTTGTCAGTTTGCAAGGTCCCTCCCAGGTGAAGAACGCGTCGTACCTCTGTGGCGTGTGATGTGTGGACAGATGGTAGGGTCCTATTTCGCTGGCCGCGCCCAACCACCTTGTGCACGCGAAAGGCGTCGCGCGGCCGCGACATGCGCTCCTGCGTCTGCTGCAGGTGCGCTTCCTGCAGCGCAGCCAGCCTCTCTCGCCACGCCGGGTCCGGATGCTAGATCGTCTCATCAGCTCCCACTGGTTCATCAACCGACTCGATGACGTTCTCACCTTGAACGCAGACGCGCGGCCGCGAACCGCCTCGCCGACAATAATCTCTGGATAGTAATCCTTGTAAACCCGCAACAGGCCTACCAGCGTCGGGTCGTTGCCCGTCTGCCTCGACAGATTCAACCTACTCCATTAGCCATTTCCGACCTCTTCACATATTTCTCAAGGCTCACTTGCTACATACAGGCTCTGGATTCGAAACGGCCGCACGTGCTTCCGGCGCGTCATCAGCGCCAGCAGATGCGTCAGCGGTGCCCGCACCGCCGCCGTGTCGAGCAGGTTGAACAGCACCGGGTACGCGCGGCCCAGCGCCGCCGGCGCCTCGAGCACGTGGTACACCATGACGAGCCACCGCAGCAGCAGCGCCTGTACCGCTAGGCTCGGCCGCAGCCGCCCGTGGCCCAGCGCGCCCACGATGCGCAGCGTCTGCGCCCGCGTCACCGCCGCCGCCGGGTACATGCTGCGCAGCAGTGCCGCCAGGCTCGCCTGGTCCAGCTGGCTGGGGACAGTCACCAGCGCAACCAGCTCGTCCAGCGCGGGCGGTGCGAGGCCTCGCTCGTAGGCGAGCGACGTCAGGCTGTTGACAGCGGGGCGCACGAGCGTCGACCGCGCCTTTGGTGCCAGCTTCGAGGCTAGAGAACGCGGGGAGTCAGCAAGACGGGGGAACATTCATTTCTTCGCGGCATCACGGAGGGGTCGTTGTTCTGCCAAAGAAAACGGAAGAGTGGCATGGACGTACCGGCGACAATGTCGGCGACCAAGTTGGTAATCTCATCGTCTTCGGCGGCGGGCATCTTGCTCGCCGCAGCATTAACGTCGGGTTGTAATTCGAGATCCCTCGAAGCTTGTTAGTCTTCTATGAAGTCATGCGCATTTTTCGGGTAATTTTCCAAAGCGTGGCGGTCGCTCGTTCTGCGCGCATTCGCCCTCGCTGATTGCCATAGTTGACGAGGGCGCGTGTGTCGCCGCTTGACGCGTTTGCAGCACCAATGGCGACGAACGTCACAACACCAGTTGACCTACCCTAGAGACGTCAACCCGCTGCAATGCGCAGCAGCATTTGATAACAAGATGGGGCATAGCTAAAGTATAAATGATCATGATTTTAACAAAGTGTCTCTTGCGGTTCTATTAAATCAACGTCTTTGATTCCACGTGTAAAAACGTTCAACTCTTGACGAATCATTGCGCTCTATACTGCGCCGTGAGCAGCAGTTGCATCTGCGCATCCGCAAGATCTTGACCGCCATCAAAGTCGAATGCTGCACTTTGTTTATGACGCACCGCAATTCATCGACGTAGGCGAAATCCCAGTTACGGCTCAATTGTTACGCGACTCCTAGTCGCCTATAAACTCCCCATTCATGTATTTATTCAGCATATTGCACCCTGAACGCCAGCAACGACGACCTGTTTCGGGACCCCAGTCTGTATGAGCAGTCTGATTCAAGCGACGCTGGTTCTATCCATCGAGCTACATCATGCATAACTTCACGTTGCTAGCAGAGTGAGCAGTAGTTAAACCGAAATAAGATCGCTACTATGAAATGTGCCCGCATCGTGCGCGAGTCTAACCACATCGAAAACACTTCTGGAAAAATCCCCCCAACGTCGGGTCTTGCTCGTTGCCCCTTCACCAAGTCTGTCAAGCTAGATGGTATATAGTGTATGCAAAATACAAAGCTTCAAGCAGGATTCAATGACGCAACAAAACCACCCAGTCTGAAATGTACATTAGCCGTTCCAACCATGACAATTGCTCGAATCACTATGCGCCTCCCAAACTTTTGAATCCATCCATCCCTGCTGCATGCTCGGCCGCGACCTTCCTGTCCATCATCAAACACAAAAGAAAAGGATAAAGTTCAAACAAAAATAAAAATAGAAAAGGCCCTCCCATATCGGCCACCAGCCCCGCATCTCAAGACGCCCATTTTGTGAAATCGACAGAGTCCACGACCGAGCAGGTGGGCGCGGGCAAGAGTCCAATCTCGGTGTCGTTAGTACTTGTAGAGGTAGATAGAATAGACGAACGGTGAGACGTCTGCTCGCTGGCGCTGGTAAAGAACGTCGCCACGCTCGTCCGCCGTAGGCTGCTCAAACTGTCCCGCACGGTGCTGTTTGGCCGAGAATGATCCCCTAGCGTTGGCGCCGCGCTGCTGGACATTGACGTTGCTGGAGGCGAAGGTACCGTAGCGGCGACTGTCCTGGGTCCATATCGTTCCCGCAGACGCTTGATTTCGTGGAGCCGGCTGGACCAAGAGGAAATGTGCTCCCCGCCCTCCCGGCTGTGCCACACCAGGGCGAACATACTGGCATTCAGCGCCAATAGTCGAATGAAACTGGGTAGTGCGCTCAGAGATACCATCTTGGTTTCCGATGCCGGCGAGATAGGCGGAAAGCCCGGCTTACTCATGACTTTGATCATGTAAAAAGGCTGATCGCCAGAGCCTACCTCAGTCGTCGTCTCGCGTCGTACAATGAACGAAGCCCGCGAGGCAGGAGTAATGACAATGTTGACAAAGTTGAACTGACTCGGAAACGTGTCAAACTTGAATGGAAGTCCAGAGTCATTGAAGATGATATTGACAAAATCGTTGCCAATGTGGCGCTTTTTCAGCGTGCAGGAGGGGTCTCGCTCGAGGTTTGTCGGCATCTGCGTTGTCACATGAAACACAATCTCCGTCACTCTATCACGCCAGCAGAATGTGTACTCGCCGTCAGTGTCGTACTCGCGATCTAGTCCCTGCGTATTGAAGCTCGCCCCTTTCAGCCGGGTAAGCGTACCCAGGTTGTTCAGAAACTCAATGTAGTCGCTGCTACCAGACACGTTGGCGAGGATCTCGGCCTCACTGGTCTGTCCTTCGCCAATGTAGACCACGCCAACCTTGTGACCGTCGAGACTGGAGTTCCGGTCAAACACGCGGATGGCTCGATCGACCGCGTCATCGTCAGGCAGCGGGATAGGTCGCGCCGCATCAAAGCTTTGGGGTATAGGAGAAAGAAGCTGCACCAGTATGTGGTGGGGCAAAATAACGTGGCTCGTCGTGGCTTGACCCTCTCTAGCTACGTCACCATCGTTGTCGACCTGATGCAACGGGGGAGGGCGATACGTTTCCCGAATGGTGTAGGCTGAGGTTCCAGACGGTTGACGCTTGACCACGTGCGCCCAGCCAGTCATTGTGCCTTGCTTGACCGTGACGATGCTGTTGCCGATGAGCCACCGCTTCTTGCCAATCTGCCCAAAACGTTCCTCTGTAAAGTACGGATCCTTTGCAGATTCGTCTGCATTGGCGTAGGTCACGCGCTGCATAAAATCGACAGAGGTGACGGCTTGCTCTTCGACTTGCTGCGTGGGGCCATCGACATCCGTAAACAGCTTCCTGACGATCCAAGACACGTGATTAGCTCTGTCAGGAAGCTTGAGAGCGAGAAACCAAAAGATTATGGCATGATAGGCAATGGCGTGGACATATTGCGGTAGGTCGTCGGTCGGCAATCCTGGGTTATGCTCCGAGCTGGTAGGTTGTGGCGTGGCGGGGGCCGAAGTCTCACTCGCTCGGCTGTTTCTGTTGGAATGTCTCTTCTCTCTGGCAAAGTCGAGATATCGGAAGCAAATTCCAAACACAGTACGAAACTCTTCTTCTCTAAAGTTGACGTAGATACTGTGCATCCGGCTCAGACCAGAGAGAAACTCCAAGATGTGCGCAGATACGTGCGGTTGCGTGATGATTTGCGCCATCTGCGCGAGTATCTGCACCAGAGACTTGCTCATTGATAGTGGCAGCTCATGACAACAGATGGAGAGGGCATGGATGCAGGCTTTGGCAGAGCGCTCCCAGGCAGAGATTCCTTGAGCAAACGTCTTGACGATCTCATCTTCGTCACTCTTCTGGAAATAGTCATGGTAGCTCAAAACCATCGTCAGGCTTTGGTATAAGCAAATGGCCACGTCGGCCTTCCTTAGGCCGTTTATATTGGGGGGATCTGGTAGTGTATTGGAGCGCAAATTCTCGCAAACGAGCCTGCGAAGCTCTTGGATCTGTGCGATGGAGCCCTGAAAGATGGCGTGATTGCTCAGCTGCAATGGTAAGTGCACCAACACAAAGCTGTAAACCTCCCAATCGGCGCCTTGTAGAATGTCGAGGACGCCGTCTAGCCAAATCGATATATCCAAAGCGAGAGCCTTGACGGGTGACGTGACCTCGGATGAAGATGATGACGAGTCGCTCTGCTCCACATAGGAAACCAATATGGGACTAATCGCAACCGGGGACGCGCACGGCAACGCGGCGCGATCAGGGTATTGCCACAGCTGCTTATGCTTGGAAGCTGTTCTGACGCTGGTGCCGCTGGGTGCGCGCATCGGGACGCCTCGCTCATTTTGGGTGAATGAGACGCCCCTGGAGGGACGGACTTGAATACCATGGTCGGCACGCGAGAGTCTCATGCTCTCGGAGGCTTCTTCGCTCTTTCTCCTCATCAGAGCCGCCTCGGTCCGACATATGGAGGATGCCAGGAATTCAATATCCAAGTCATTCGTAACGTATATTCTAAACGCCCAGTCTGCACGAAGCCTGAACAACAGCTTCATGGCAGATAGGCGTGCGTCGACCTCACAGTGACTTGACTTTGCGACGCTTACAAGGGTGTTGTAAATGATGACACTCTTTTCCTGGTGCGAGTTCATCAACTTCAGAAACATGGTGACATAGGCCCGCGTCACCGCATAGGATGGCGAGCCTTCTGGCATGAGATCTTGTTTTTCAGAGTGCAACGCGGGACTCAATATTGTGGGTGCAGAACCCTGGATCGGGGACGCTATTCTATCGTTTGGAACGATGCTTTTCAAGGTGTCTATGATATGGCTGAATAGATCCATGTCGCATGACTTGGTAACAGACACTGCAAACTTTAAAGTGGCATCGAGGACAGGCATGTCCGTCTCGAGTGCAATGTCTTGAATGATTCTCTTGGTCAAGCGTGGAATAAAATTTTGCTCGGCACCGTCACCGACAAGATCGACAATGTCGTAGGCGTCCATGATTGTGTTGAGTGCAACGAGGCGTGTCTTGGACGGACGACTGCGATTGAGGAAGAAGGCATCCAAGACGAGAGTGATGTTTTCCTCCCAGCCCAAATCGGAAGGCGAACAGCATCGAAATTCCTGAAGATAGTTGAGGACTGTTTGCGCTGTGTCATCAGAAAGCATACCCGCTACACGGGAGAAGAAGTCGACAATGGCCTGACGTGGGATATAATTGGTAGTTTGCTGGCTCATCAGAGCGTCCAGACGGTCAATCAGCTTGTTCAACTCGTTGCTCAGAGTAGCTTCCACCGAATCCTCCTTGATAGTGTTCTCGCCGAGGCTAGCGGTGAAGTGGCTGTAGCAATCGGCACAGACACGGAGGGCAACTGTCCAGTCCTCATCGATAATTAGCTTGTGCATTTGACCGGAGCCATCATCGAAAAGGGAGTTGATAAGCTGAACGATCGAGCTATATACCCGAATCGAGTCGGTAGCCCTGAGCGTGTTTGCGAGTCCATCGACTAGCAGGGCGTAGGGGACCGGTGGATAGCCCTTCTCTGAGCTCTTAGCCAGAAGCTTTTGCAATACCGCCAGTGCGCCACGGATCTCTCTGCTAGTAGTGTCTTTGTCACGAGTAGAATCGGGGGAAAGGTTGCGTAGTATGTCGAGCAAGATGCGCACGGTGGCTTGACCATTATGGGATCTAAACAAGTTGGAGAGCGTATGCCATGACGCCTTGTTTAAGCCGGGCACTAGACAAAAGATGGAACTCAAAATCTGGACACATTCCTTCAATTTCGAGGTGGGTATAGAGCCGAACGTAACAATGACGTCGAGGACAGAAATGCATGACTTGAGATCGTCCTCGACACTGGTGCTCAGACAGATGCTTAACAGCATGTCAATGAGTTTAGAAACTGTAGCCTCGCTGGCGGTGTTGTAACCGAATTTCATGACATCATGGATGAAGGAGAACAATTGGGCCAAGTTCTTGTCCTCGCCAGAGGCAACGGCCTTCCGGGATGGGTTGAGGGCACGAGCCTGAGCGGCGTTTCTGCGTGCTAGTTTGGCGGCACTGAATGTCTGGTGTAGCCATTCGATTAACAAAGGGATTGTTTCGTAGTCAAAGCCGGCTAATTTGCGACCACCATGCGTCAGGTCAACGAGGGCGGCAAGCTGAAGGTGGAAGTCTTCGGGAAAAGCGGGCGCGGTGATGGTTTGAAAATATTCTTGGCGCTCCAGGTCCGTCGACGAGGTATGCTTCACGCATTCTGTCAAAAGCTCCCAGCCAGCGATTCGCACAGCGGGGGACCTGGGCTCGTCTATCAGATCCTTGGCAGCGTACCATATGTCGAGGACGGGGTTGAGTGGATATTCCGAAATGGCATATCTCAGGGTATTCGCGGCGGATATGCGCTCTGCAGGCACGACGCTTCTGAGACGTTCGAGGGCATCCATGTGATTGGTAGCAAGGCCGCGAGAATGTATCGGCGTAGCATTTATGAACTCTGTCCTTGGCTGGGCGGCTGCTGAGGACGAAGGGTTCGGCGGAGAGCGACCGCTCTTGGCGCTCGAGTTCTTTGCGCCGGTGAGGCCACGCAGGACATTGCTGAAGCCGCTGGGGCGGGTGGAATCCGATGAGAGCGTATCATGTTCGGGTTGTCGAGACATGTGCCCGTGGCCTGGGCCAGATTTTTTCGACGAGAAGGACTGGAGAACAATTTTAGGTTAGTGGACGACCATGGCCCAACAGTGAGGCTGCGTCGTTTGGCGAAGGCCATGCCGAGGCGGAGAGGTCGATGAGGAGTGCATACCGATTGACAATGCCAGCGGGCAAGGCTCGTAACAACTTCACGACTGCGAGACTGACGGCATGGGGATGCGGACGCAGAACCAGTTCCAGGTCTAACTGAGAGCTCAAGAAGAATTGAGGAAGAGGCGTGGGATGAAGTAGTCTGGCGGCCCAGAGGGAGGAAACTATCGACAAGCACTAGCTATGGCTCGGGATAGCCAGAAGAATCATTTGATGTGATTTAAGTATTGTGGACTCGTGCGAACGACGGTCAAGACTGTGCTCTTCGCCGGGAAGGTTTGCCAATGCATGTGAATGCAGATGTGGGTGTCAAAAGTGGTGATGATGGCAGGTGACGAATCAAAGATGGGCTAGTGCTTCTGACTAAGGCGACGGCGGCGGCTGTGCGCTGAGGCTATCGACTTTACAGTACAAGCCAACCATCAGTATGCCGTAGCTGTAAATGACGAGGCAGTCTTGATTTTTCCAACCCTTTCTTCCTTTACGGTCTCTTGAACGCAAGGGGAAAGGAGGCAAGGAAAAAAAAATCGAGTTGAAGCTCCACCAAAATGGGTCAGACAGGCCTTCGGGGCTGTCGGGGCTGCTGAGCCGGGCTCATGGCGGCTCTATTTTAGTGGACAGAATCCCCCGGGAGTGAGGTGGGACAGCGCACGGGTCACCCCAACGGCTGGCGGCTTTTGCTTTTTGGAGGGAGGTTTGCTTTGAGGATGCTGATGAGGTGGGAAGATCCGGAATTGTTTGCGAAGAAAAAAAAAGAAGTAAACAAATTAGGAGCACTGAGCACTTGTGGTCGGCCATTTCAAAGGACAGGGTATCAGCGATGGCGACCTGCAGGTCAGAATGACTTGCAGGTTCGGAAAAGGACAGCCGACAGCAGGAGAGAAGATGCTGCCGGCCAGCTGCATAAGTCTTTTCGGTACATCTACATTGTACTGTACTGCTCTGTACTCCGCATAGAGAATCAGGTGAAACAGCTGGTCGAGGGCTGCGCCGCACTGCGACGCCTCGCACACGTAAATGTATGACAAACGGGTTTGGATCACCTCTGAGAGATGGTGGTAATGTGCGAATTTTTGCCTAGTACCCAGGTAGTAGTAAACCAGGCCACCGGTGTGCGAGGCTGACAGAGCGGAAGGGTACTTGTCAGTGATGCACTGTACGCAGTTCTGTACATACATCGACAAATAGGTACAGTAGGTAATATGCTGGCCGGTTGAGTGTAGCTTTCCGTAACCCGTGCCAAAGCTGCGAGGGCCGCTGGAATATCCTCTTATGGGACGGCACGCACGTACGCAACCATTATTCTCCAATCAATGGCTCGATGCGTCAACCTCGGCAAGGCAACAGACATCAGCGCCAGTTGAGCCATGCCTGAGCCTCCAATTCACCGCAGATCTCGATGAAGACCTGAATAGTCTAGGCCATACTGAAACGCAGCGGGCTATATATAATGTCTGCGTTATATTCACCAAGTCTATAACAGCCTCTACGTAGTGAAAGCATCTCTATCCCTTACCATCCAGCGTCATATCCCAAAATAAATCATCACAGCGCACCGCTCCTCTTTGCCATTTCCAGCATCGGCGTCACAACCTTTTGCACGTCAACTGGCCTGAACGGCAGCCGATGACCTGCATCCCATTCCACCAGCTCCGTCGTGCCGGGCTTGCAGTAAAGCTTGAGCAGGCGTCTGTGCGCGGCCAGCCCCGGGTCCTGCATGCCGTGGACGTGCAGCGTGGGCAGTTCCAGCGTATGCGAGCCGTGCGGGCTAGCCGGAAAGTCGTGGAACAGGGTGCTCAGCGTCGATGGGTCGGCAATGTGCCGCGGCTGCGGGAGCCTCGCATCCAGGTGTACGATGGGGGCGCTGCCGGCCATGAGGACGCCGAACTTGAACTGCGTCCGCGGCAGCGCGCGCTCGTCGCTGCTGCTGCCGTTGGCGACGGCGGCGCCGTTCTGTAACGCGTCATTTTGGGCATTCTGCTGTGCCCACAGGAGGCTGGCGGCAACCTTTGCGCCCTGCGAGAAGCCAAGCACCCCGACCCAGGGGCCTGAGCCGGCATCCTGGTCCATGGTCCCGAGACAGGCCCTCATAACGTCGTCGGAAGCTGCCCCGGGCGGCAACTCCGAGACGCCAGCTCCCCACGGAAGCCAGCAGTGAAAAGGTCCCAGCGTGCCGTATACGGTCACGATATCCGGGTGGGGATGCGACGGGTACGGGCCGTCCATGAAGACAAGGCGGAAGGAGGTGGCTAGCTGGGATATGATGGTGCGGCACTGCAGGCGAAAGACGCGGCCGTTGACGCCACCCCCATGAAGACAGAGGATGCGCGGCAAGGTGAGGTCTTCATTCTCAGCGGCGGCGGTCATTTTGATCGCCGCAGTGGCCAGTCGGGGTGAGTGCTTCTGTGAGCAACAGAAGTGACGGGCACGCAAACGAAGCTGTCACGTCGGCAAACAGTGGAGAGACGCAGACGCTAGGGAGCGGCGTCGACGGAATCACTAACGAATGCGGGAGAAAGCAAGACTAAGATTGAGTCGCTGCGTAGATGCACGCACGAAGGGATGTATTAATTTATATGTTGCTGTCAAAGAAGAAAAGGGACAGAGAGACGGCGCGGACGCGGCTATGACTGACGGACACAAGCCTCGCTTACGCCTGAAAAATTACGGTGTGGCAGAATAGCCACTGCGATTGGCGTTACTTTGGAATCGTCATTCGGTTCTCTGAGTCATAATTAGACGTGTGTCCCTTCATTCCAGCTTGAACGACTAGTTTATAAGAAGACAGAAATAAACCCTTGCATGCTAATTACGTTTTGCACTCTGTTCCTTGCCGACGCTGTGTGCAGTTGTAGGTGTCGGTGCCGCCCTTTATCAGGTGGGCGCGTATTATGGACGGTCAGTGTCATGATGTACTTGACTAACATGTTGTCGGCCCACCCCATGCTGTGATGCGTTAGTTGTAGACACCACAATATCGTCACGTGCGCTGGAACTCATCTTGCTGTATTGTGCTACCTCTTTCGCAGATAAGGGTGCCGTCGAAAACATAATCGAAAGCAACATCCCTTACTAGGCTTCATCTGTCGGACGTCTGCCATGACTAAGGATAAATGCCGTAGCAGAGATACCAGGACGGCGATCGCGCTAATCCTATCCTCCAGCCGATCTTAGGCGTGATTCTCGACACGGAGGTACCTAGCGGACACGAGAGACAGAGGAGGAGCGTGAGAGGGCGGAATCACCTTCTCAGAACCCTTGACTGCATAGGCACAAAAGAGTGCGTCCGCTTGCCGACTCGCAATACAGTGTTCACCTAGAACGCTGCGTCGGCTTAAGGCGAGGCTTAGATTATAAGGGAGCTCGTCCGAGCCTAACCCGAATGATGTCACTTGCTCGTCCGATGTATACATACTCTCTCATGACTGTCGCGTCTGTCCAAGTGAGGCGTACACGGAGGCATGGGCCGAAGGGTAAGACGACATCAGGGGAGGGGATGGCTCCGATACCTGAAAGCTTAGGGATCTTATGCAGACGGGTGAAAACCACCGTAAAGCGAGGGAGAGTTCTCAAATGCGTTGAACCATTCGCTTTCTGTATAGATTCCGGATCAACACCGACAAGCAGATGCATCACGGTTGACAAAGCGGTGTAGCGTGGAACTTCCGTGCCATGTAGCATACATTTTTCTGGCATGCTGCCAACTCTGTCCAGGACAGCCTGTAAACACCTGGGACCTGCCGAAGCATCGCACAATGGTGGGCGACCAGAGGAAGCTTCATGTCATCGTAACGTGTACGCTGACTTATGATAGGCAGAGAAGAGTTGCGCGGTGCATGGGCTCTAATGCTCAAGACGCATCCAGCGTCTTCATGGGCATTGTCGTCAGCTCGTGCTTATCAACGCCAAGTGCTCGCTCTACGTGGCATAAACATGCCTTCTCGAATACGACCCTGATAATGCGTGTCTTGAATGCCATCCCTAGAAAAGCTGAAAGGCGATGCATGGTTGGCCGACGGAACTGGCCGCGCGAATAAGAGACAGACAACAGGACAGCACACGTCAACAGCAACCTGATTATCCTCCAATCGGCATTTGCAACTCGGGCAAGACGACCCGTCCTGTCGGTCCGTGTACTTCCCCGCGTTTCAGGGATTCCCGTTTCTGATGAGTCAATGTGATGAGACAAGTGTCCATGCATTGCATCACGCTCGACGAATGCCTGTCGACTGGAGGCGAAGCGTTGGATGCTCATGACCGTGCATTGACCTTGCTTTCCTTCATGCATGTTCTAGCCAGCGTGCCCAACTTTGCGGCATTTCCCGGGTCCTCGGGCGTGCTGGCAGAAAGATACTGCGGAGTAAAGAGACTAGGAGTTGAAGGGGGATCGTACCAGCAATCAATGCATCGTTCGGTCAGAAAGAAAGTTTCGGGCTTTGTGGACGTTTTTGAACGACCGACAGCATCATACTCGGGATTGTTGACTGTAGAGGCAGCTTGTCATTGGGATCATAGCTCAAAGTGTAGGCGAAACCCCTCTCGCATCTCCGAACGGGAAACAGCCACGCGTTGCACCACAATTGGGAGACCGAGTTTTGCAATAGTCATTGCCCGAGACATTACAGTCGCAAATTATTCCCCGGCAAATTTCCGCCCGAGACATGGCTCCATACATTGTATATGCCAGCTGTACCCGTATGCTTCCAGGTCAAGCCCGGACGTTGTCTCGTAGGTGGATCAAGAGCTGGGATTTATGTGTTTTCTTTCCTTTCTTCTGATATCAACTTCACAGTATAAACTGAATCAAGATTACTAAAAGACTCAGACATGTCTCTTGTGACGAGACTTTCCGCGGCTGCCGATGAATTGAAGCGCGTGATTGGGCGACGTGGGCACCATCCCAAGCCATCGGTCTGCCGGTAAAGCAAGGACGAGAAAAGTATAAAGGATCGAGTCGCTGCGCCCTTTTTGGTTGGTGATGGAGAGAACAGCAGAGACTTTGCCGCACAGAAACAAGTCCACCTCTACTACGCTTAGCTGCACACACAAACCCTCGGCAATCAGAAGTTTCTCCTCGGAGCCGTCATTGCGTCCATCGCTGCAGTGGCAGAGGCCAGTCCCGCGGCCGAAGTGCCTGCCAAGTTTACTCCTGTAGGATCCCCTGCACATGCCTCGCCATGACACGAGACGCTGACGAAATCTTCATATGTAGCTCAAGGTAACAAAGACCCCATAGTGTCCCAAGATCAAAGCGAGTTTGGGTGGCTGACAACAGGCTCACTGACGGTAGGGACCTGCATGCGTCATCGGCTGTGTAAGTGACATGCCTCAACTTGGCAAGGGGTTGGTATAGAGGGCTGACCTAGTCCGGGACGGCAGTATCAAAAAGAACCTGAAGTAAGTGCTCGTTGGTGTGCGTTACTAGTAGGAGCTCGCTCTTGTACGGCAGACTAACTCGTCCCGTGTACTAGCAAATCTGTGTAAGTGATGATTTTGTCAGACCCTTGGCAAAAGGCACAAAACGTGAAACTGGGCTGACGTCCATTAATAGCCCGATAATTGCGAAAAAACCGGCAGCGGCTGCGTAGTCCCCATCATCGGTGTAAGTCGCGTGCTCTCACGAACCGGACCTCTCGCGGCCCCCCCCCCCTTTAGACCCTGTGCGCCAGACCCTGTACCCTCTTGGTACACCAACATCGAATTAATACCCGATCTGTACTGACTATACGCTATCAACATCCAGGTCGCCTGCGTCGAGACCGTGCGCTACAGCCCCCGCTGCTACGTCGATAGCGGACCGTGCTATTTTGGCCAATGTCTTGATGACAAGACCGGGAAGTTCGACTACCTGCCCGCCGGCAAGTACCAGGGCCACTGCCCCGTTGACCACCCATGTGTGGCGTGTCGGAAGCAGAGGAAGAAATCTGGTAGTGGAAATCTGGATTGTGTAAGTGTTGTTCTTATTTTGTTATTTTCCCCTTTTGGGCATCTTGCTTCGAAGCTGCACATAAAATTCCGCTTTTTTTTTTTTTTTTTTTTTCCATGGCGGCTTCTACACTTTTGAAATTCTACTGAACATGAAAAACTTCAAGGTCAAAATCTGTGCAGAGTCCTGCAAAGACGTCAAAATCTCCGACCCCAACGTGGACATCGGCACCGCTCTCGATTGCGAGGCTTTGAGGCTTGAGGGGGAGAGGTATGGCAAGAATAGAGGCGGAAAGAATGGAAAGAATAATTAGCATAGGCGACATAGGCGACTAAATGGACCAATTGGTCAAAATGACCCAGTCTTTTCGATTTTTACTAGCTATACACTATCGGCGTACGCCTTCTACATATATAGCCCTTTTAAGATAATAGGTAGATGAGCGCTATACGTATCTAGCTAGCGTGGCAGCTATCTCTATTACCTACTGCTAGCTGGCTAGCTGGCTGGCTGGCTGACTTGGCAGATTTTCAACTTACTAGATGACTAATCAGTAGCTTTATGTCGAACAGGGGATTTGTATGGCACCAGAAGCATGACTCGGGACCCACCCTAGATAGGGGGTAGGCTCCTGGACACACACACACACACATAGGCTCAATCAACAAGAATTCGCCCGTGACCTCAATTAACTTGACACTTTACTATGTAGCCTCATCAAAGCCATACTGTAAAAAATTAAGCCATACCCTGAGGGTCACCCTAGTAAAAAATCGAGAAAAAAAAAGAAAAAAAAAGTGTATCATTTTGACCAACCGGTCCATTTAGTAGCCCGTAATTAGTCCATGGAAACTGGTGAGATAGGATCCGATGTGCCCTCCAGAACAGAGAAATGTACCGTGGTGCGTTTGGCCGCTGCCGCCACTGCTCTCGTTGGGCGGGACAGAGTGACACGAAAGCATACCTTCTATTCTCTCGAATGTCATGATGACATGGATTTCTCCCGTGTTCGATCAAATCTTGAAAAGACACTCCATAACTTCCGTGTTATTTAATAGCCATGGTCGGTATAATGAAGTACAAGGATCTACATTCTCATCGTTGCGTGATGCATCTGGTATGGAAAGGGAGGCTTGTGCTCTTCAACTTGCTTCTTATCTTCAAGGACTCATTGTAGAAGGACTTGATGCTCGGATATCTTCCTGGTTGAGCAAACTCACAATCAATTTTCGCGATTAAAAATGCCTACAGAACGCTTTGACTCGCATCAGCCCAAAGCTCATCATATCTAGACGCGAGCGACTGCGTACACCTCTATGATTAGGCGGAAATACTTCCTTAAGTCAGGCGGGCCCCTCGTAGTGCTATCTAGCAATGAGTGGCGTAAAAGACGGAGTCTGATGCGAATGAGGGGCTCAATTGCCATGATCTAAGCCTGAGCATCGACATCTAGCTACAGAAGCTCGTTTCCGTCCATATTAACCCGCATTGAACTGCTCATCGTGCAAGACTGGAGAGCATCAATTCTTTCTTGTATATCTCTTGATACCCCGCACGCAAGACCGAACTTGGGGCCGCGCCTCTGCTATAGGAAGGCCAAGACCGGCACGGAGCAGAGATGGGGCGCGGCATGACATGGTATCCTGTCTAAGCTTGAGTAAAATACCCCGACCTCTCGTAGAAGTTTCGAGGGGAAACACAACGCAAGAGTATTGTCCCGAGACATGGGCCGAAGAAGACAAGAAAAAGAAAAGAAGAAAAAAAAGAAGCCACAATCTCCCGCGAACAAGAGAGCACCAAGGCATTTTGTCTCGGCAAGTACACATGCGCCAGCGAAATCCAATCCGCGGCAAGATAGAAGACAAATGTTGAATGTCCACAACATGTGCGCTATGAATGACCTTTGACTAAAGGTCGCGGCGCAGAGGTGAGTGTCCTCGAAACGGAGTTGGTGCAGCAAGGCAATCTCTGTATTCTTGCGGTTTCTCGCCCCGATTTCATGGCAACGGTGTCAGTGCCTCGGACTATTCTTCGGCAGTTGTCTCGTAGATGATGTAGACGCAACTCCAAGTCCATCTCGGTCCGGCAACCACTCATCCGAGACACGACCCGTCCCGGAGCATATCCAGCGCTGCAGCCAAGATGTCTCATCACATTGTTCCCGCCCCCGCCCCCCAACCCATTGTTCACCCCGCAGTGACATGGGAAACCGGAGGCGCTCATGGAGGCAGACTTCCAGGCCGAAGTGGTGCTGCGGCATTTGCATGACTCTCCTCGCTTCCCTCTGCGCTCGGCTTGCTCTCGGCGTCCTATGAGGATACGCCACTTGTATGTCGGTGAGTGGACCATTACGTCCGAAGCGAGGTAGCTTTTCGAGTGGAAGCACTACGCATTGCAAAAGAAGAGAAGAAGGAATAACAAGTCCGTGGACACGATCGGCATATAGGCGGGGTCTGCAGGAGGAGCGTGTATAAGAAGGTCGTTTGTGCCTCTCGTCCGAGAAGAAGACCGTCCCGCTGACCCAAGGTAAAAATAACCTGCCTTGACTTCTCCGACAACTATTGCGGCCGTGCTACACACTCGTCCAGATAAAAAAGATGAAGTTCCTCGTCGTGGTAGGCATCATCACCGCCCTCGCAGAGGCCATGGTGGCCCGTAGAGCATTTACCCCCGTGAGTCAAGCCCCCGCCCCTCTTCTCCTGAACCTATTCCTGACTGACTCGTTTTCTCTTTTTTTTTAAACCTCATAGCTCAAGGTATGTCCATACTCTTTACCGATGGCCCTTTCAGGATTCGCAGCATAGCCGAGCCTGACTGCTTCGACGTCAAGGGACCCGCCTGTACGATTGGATGTGTAAGTCAAACGCTCCTATCGAGTCTGTTGCCACCATGCTGTCCTGCCGAGCTGACGTTTTCTGTTTCTTCTTGCTCCAGTTCCAAAAACAACCCGAGGTGAGTCGGAGCAAAAAAAAAAAATGGCCCATCGCTGCATGACTTTTGTTGACGCAAAGGGTCAACTCACTCTCACTTCCAAGACCGTCTGTGTAAGTCCCGATAATCGCCGCCCCAACCCCCCAGACTGGTCTTATTCGAGAGCTGACGTATAAACACAGCCCAAAGGATGTGATCTCACGACCAGTGGATGTGTCGGCGGTCCTTTCAACGTACGTGTCACGTCCCGCTGTAACCTCCCCGGGCTTTCGACCGGAGCTCTCGACACTCCCCAACATTCGGTTCACTGACCACACCCCCTCGCGCTCCAGCAACCGTGCTCCCACATCGTCCGCTACGGAACCCGGTGCTACGTCGACCAGGGCCCCTGCGGCTACGGCCAGTGCCTCGAGGACAAGACCGGGACATGGGACTACCTTCCCGTCGGCACGCACCAGGGCCACTGCCCCGAGGTGAATCCGTGCTTGGCGTGTGTGGAAGAGAACAAGACGTCATTTACCAGAAAGGACTGTGTAGGTCTTTTTATTCCTCTTTGTTTGTTTGATCCGTCTATATTCCTTTTATCTTGGTGTGGTCTCCTGCTTGGCCTCCCGTCATGTACGCGCCGTCGTTGAGTCTCTCGTAGACTTTTCGGAAGAATATCTGCACCTCTTCCCTTTTTTTTCTCGCCTTCTTCTCACTCTTTTTATCTCCGTCGGCTGACAAAATCATCTTGACGAAAACGCGCAGCGTAAGATTTGCGTGGAAAGCTGCAAGGGCTTCCAACCAAAGTCTCAGGCCGATCTGTCCCTCGCCTTGGCGTGCGCGCAGAATGGAAAGGCCTGAAGTGTCTATTGTTATGGAAACAGAGAAAGGATCTGGCATGGATCGGTGCGGCAAAAGGTGCGTCATGGTCGGATTAGCCAATCTCAAAGGATGGCTTGACGAGGGGTGTTCGCTCTGCTTGTTATTGCTACGTGGAGCCTGCTTGCCCAAGCACTCGCTCTTCATAGGCAGTGGTGTGTAATGTAGGTTGCAAGGTATAATTATCCGCGTATCAAAGATTTTTGCCGTGTTTTTTGGCATTTGACAGTTTCTCAAGAGCTCGTAGGCGATATGAAGAGTAACAAGTCTGGTCAAGTGTTTTATCACTACTCATCCCTTCTTGTTTGGAGATGATAGCTTAGATTACTCTATTGCGATAAGAAAAGTACGGTACAGGAATTTTTGACACTCACGTGCGCATGTAGTGTAGACTGTTGATCTGCGTGGACTGATAATATGCGATGATTCAACGTGACTGATGCATCGGCTCCATTAACAAACAGATGGCAGTCTAACCCAACCTTGAGCCATTGCGGCTGCACTAGGCAGCGCAAAAATCACCTTTCTGATCAACATCAATCCACAACTGCCAGAGAAAAGGTTAGTTAGCTTTGTTGGTTTCAGAAAAATATGTACAAATCGGGATCGACTCACCCTTGCCTCCCCGCCGGCCGATGGGCTGCCGAAGCTTCCGCCGTAGCCGACCTCGGCTGTCGCGCAGCTCAGAAGATCGACGATTGTTGTTCCCGGGGCAAAGCCCGACTCCTCGATGCCAAGACCGACTGACGTGCCGTCCGTGCCGACATTTGAGACGACGACGACGAGCGGACCTCGCTCCAGGGCCATGTACTCCTTTGTGCTGGCAAGCACGACGGCGTTGGACGAGAAGTACGATGACTTTTCGCAGGTTGTGGAAGCAAGATCCCGGACCTTGTGAAGCGTGGCAATGTACTGGTAAAGGGTTGCGTTTGTGTTGTAGCCGCTGAGCCAGAGCGGCTCGCGGTTGACCGGGTCTGACGCGCCGTTGAACCTCTGCTCGAAGCCGCAGTAGACGATCGGAATGCCCGAGGCGAACATCAGGAAAGTGACGGCGTTCTTCTCTCTGATTATATCAGTGCCGACTTTGCTGGCCATTCTTGGCTGGTCGTGGTTGTCGATAAAGTTGGTCAGCGAATTGACGTCGGGAAAGATTGCTTCTTCCGTCTTGATGGTGGAGGCGAGGTAGTCAAACGTCGTCCGACCGATAAACGTGTCGACCAGCGCCGTCCAGAGCGGGTAGTTGTGCGCGCTGTCGAGTGGTCCTTGGTACTGCTGGACAAAGGCCACACTCTCGTTCAAGGCCTCGCCGGTGACAAAGACGCCGACGGCCTCTTGGAACTTCTCAAGGTGAGGCTTGGAAATGTGTCTGGCCGTGTCTAGACGGATGCCGTCAATGTCGTAAGACTCGACAAGGTTCACAACGCTGCTTAGCATGGCGTCAAGCACTACGGAGTCGTCCAGGTTGACATCGGCGAGGGCAGGGGCCGGCTCGGTGACGAGCCAGCAGTCCTCGACCGAGGTCTGGTTGGCATAATCGATGGGACAGGGTTGGTGAAAGGCTCCCCGATTATTGAAGGGGGCGGGGTATAGGCTGTAGTCTACTGCTTGCGGGGTTGCGTTTGCTGCTAGGTGATTGATGACCACATCGATCATGAGCGACATGCCCCGATTGTGGAGGGCATCGGCGAGGCTCTTTAGTTCTTCTGGGGTTCCAAAATGGGGATTCAGCTTGAAGGGGTCATTGCCCCAGTCTGCCAGGGTCAGCGCGATTCGCGAACAGTGACAGGAGTGTCTCACATCCATGATATGCATAACCCCAAGTCGTGTTGCCTTCAATGTTGTGAATTCTGCGGCAGTCGTGTCAGCGGGTGCGGGCCAGCAATCTCAGCCGCAGGATACTAACACGGGAGAAACCCAAACAGCCTGAAAGCCCATTCCTTGTATGTAGTCGAGCTTGTTCTCAAGACCCTTCCACGTGCCACCACAGTAAGACCGTATCCAACAATCGGGCGAGCTACCGTCAGATGTAGCGAACCTGTCGGTGACGACCTGGTAGATTGAGAGCTCGCGCCATTCCTCTGCCGATTTGCCGTGAGCTTGCGTAGTTGCCAGAGCAAGCGTGAGCAGCTGTGTCAAACGGCGAATGCCCCAAACCATTGTGCGAAACGTATGCGGGAAGACTCTCTGACTACCACGCAAAGATTTCGACTTGATTTCTCTCTCAGCGCATTCTTGGCCATTCGTGGCTTATATAGGACGACGGAGTCGAGGAGGGACTGTTGGAGAGCGGCACGAGGCCGCCGTCCTCGGGCTTCTTCGCAGGGCAAACATGGCGTTTGGCATAGACTCGCGAGTCAGTTGGTGTGATGAATTGGACGTAGATGACGTTCCTTTGACGAGGCGTATTGGTTCTCGGATAGTGAGGCTCCCTCTAGTGGTATGAATAGAGTGATTGTCGTCGGCCCGATCAAATAGTAGTTCCACTGGAGAGGAGGTTCACGATCGGGTGCGGGGAGAATGCATGACTAATTTCAAGGCGACAGGCCGCGCAGACTAGACGGGCATCAATTCATGATGGAGATGCGATGCCGATTTCTTGCATGAGTTCAGGTGCTGTCAGGGTGGACAAATTTTTGGTCGAAAAATGTAACAACCTCTCAATCGCATATCGCAGACTTGAAAATGACGGCAACGGAGTGACGCGCATAGTATACAGTGAATGCATACAACACGCGCCGCGTAGATGCCCTCGGTAGTGACCCCCCGCCCGTGGCGTGATGAATGATGAACCCTCGGCGTGCCGTTCTGGATAGAGGATCCACAGCGAGGATCACGGGGGTTTCATGGCCAATGAGGTTGCTAGCGATGCGAAGTTTGCCCTGCCACGATTTTTTTTAAAATTACGAGTATGATCCTGAGTTATGCGGTGACCAAGAAACCTGCCCAGGTGCGCTATACTCTACATACTGCGCACCCAGTCAAAAAAAAAAAAAAAGCCTCGCTCTGTTGAACACTTTCTCTCACGCGCCATGGTCACTGCGTCGATATGCTATGCTTCCTTGGCTCTCAGGGCTGCTTTCGCAATGTCGGCCCGAGAGAGGAGGAGGGTTGGCAGTGGTTGATGAACCGGCTTGAGGATGAGTCGAAATGACGGACCGGCTCGGCCTCGCTTGGTCTTGCCTGTGAGTAAGACAATCCGGCGAGCATCTTTGCCGACGATGTATAAGCAAAAAGTCGAGTGCCGATGCAGATGTGAACGACTCTAGACATAAAGATGTGTTGTTATAAGGGGCAACCCCTTGTCTGTCTTGGTCAGACCTGGCTCAATGTCCAGCCTGCATTGATTGCGCGCCATTCCTGCGGCAGACATTGGATGACTGGTCATTGCACACCTAGCAACTGACCCAAACTGTAGACATGTCCGGTATGCATGCGAGTTGGCCTTGATATGCCGCTCCGCAGAGTCTGTCCGTCTTCCGGTTGGAGATGAAGGGCATGGGGAGGGTATGGCACACCCGCAAGGTTCGGGGGTTTTTTTTTGTTCTTTTTATTCACACGCAGGAAGCCCAGCTTCTACAGCAACCTTCTAGAAAATCCCGAGTAAAATGCGACGACAATGAGAGGTGCTCGGGAATTGCCTGGCCTAGTGTAGATTGCATGTCACCATACCCCAGACTATTTGCTTTGGATGGCGGCAACGATGGGCTGGCAGCCAGGTCTCGATGTTTCTCAGCTTGATGGAGTAGATTCTTTTCTCGAGAAGGAGAAAAATAAAAGCCTCGTGGACTGGTTAAACTCTATGGACAAGACTCGAGTCAGTTAGACAGACACCAAGTGGCTGCGACAGACAACCAGGTTAGACAGCTCTTGCTTTCAGCTCAATGCTTGATGGAAGCAGACCAATCTATTTTGTTCCAATTTCGATGATTTAGACCGCTTTCACTTGCCTTTTGCTCAGGTTTACAACTCGTTGCCAGGATAACGGCCCCGTTCATTGTACGCCCTATCAGGCGCGCCAAGCCAGTCGTCAACATGCATGCATCAACTATAGCATGCATGCCTAGTAACGGCGGTGTTCGACTTCGCCACATTCTCACAAAGCCATCGTGTGGTGTGGCACTATATCGTTTGTTTCCCCCGCATTACGCTCGCTTCTGAGGCTAAGGGTGTAAGAGAGCTTTTCACTAACCCTGACAGCTTGGTCTTCCGTGCCGAGTCTAGGCTGCAAGTAGTGATGATGGTAGTGGTTGAGGGGAGAGACTTGTCTTGTTGTGCAAAATCTTCAACAGCTTCCTGTGCGATGAATATAACCACTTTCGAACCCGATGTACGGACCAAACGGACCACGAGTTTCTAGAAACTCCTCTATTGGATATATAGTGATCCAACACTGTATTTCCTTTGTAGCAAAAAGAGTCAGCGCCGTTATCGTGGCTTGCGATGAACTCCCCCCCCCCTTCCTTCTCTCTCCCTCCCCTTAGATAAGAGAGCGAACCACATCGGCATCGATGACGAATAGGATGCCGCCGAGGAGCCGTAACGCCCCACATAGCCGCGATGACCCCCTCCTCTCCCCCCTCTTGAGAGAGAAACCTCCCAAGCATTGATATTCATTACGCCAAGTTTTCTTCTTTGCTTGTTGCTGTAATTATGCTCAGGAGGAGAATTTATTCAAAATTTCATGAATACTTTCCACAGATGACTGCTATGGAATACGAAATCCTCGAATGCTTTTTGGCGTGTCTCCCTTCTTCACTCAACAGGCAGCATCGGCTGGGATACACGCCACATCTTACCGCCTGCGGATTTCGCTATCAGAGCGGAGGGATCTGAAGCTCCGGGCTTAGACAACAGGTTTCGCCCGGGGGTGGTAGTGGGCTAGCGGTTTGCGGAGATCTTGATGAAACCAGAGCCAGAAAACAAAAGTTGGCTTGTCCTATTAGCATCCGGCTATTGATTGCTTGCTTCTCTTTCTTCCATTTATCATCGTGTCGCGTGCTGTAGGGCGTAGATGTAGGGCGTGGCGGCAGCAGCATCGACTCTTTTTGTATGCCCGTTATCTATTCCGACGGAAACAAGATGCTCGGCCATCGTCCGCAATCAAATTCAAGCTCAGGTTTTTTTTTTTTTTTTTCACCATTCCTAGGCTCGAGTTTTTATCGTAGACTCCTTCTGGAAAATATCAGTTCTCTTTTAGCATCCGAAAAACTACATGAGAAAACGTGGCGAGGCTGAAGAGACGCCCTATGTATCCGCGGCTAGCAGAATCAACATCTAAAGGCTGCTGCTGCTACTGGGTGCTCGGGAATGACCTGGGGCCAAAGCCAATGTGACAGCAGCACGATAATCGAACCCCCGATAACAATCATCGCAAGAGTGATTTTGGGTCCCTGGCATGTCACCAAGCACCTCGGCATAACCTTGGCTACCTGCCCAACTCCGCCCAAATTCTCGCCTCGCGTAATATACTATCCATCCCCTTATCAAACTTGCTCCTCTCCCGGCTGCCAAATGGGTGACCCCAGAAAAGAAAAAAAGGCTGGACCTGACTATTCCAAAACTGCAAAGTCACTGGTCTGCTAGTCCGGAGCCCAGACGGCTTCGGTAGCCGATAACAGCTTTACCCTTCTACAACCATCTTCCCCCTCCCCCCCCTCCTCCCCAACAGTCTTACCCATCTTGGCATCTTCCAGAATCATGGCAAGTTCGTCGACAAAGAGGCTAGTTTCTACTACAGACGAGTCAATATACAGAACAACCCATCCATCTTCACAAGCAGGCATCTTCCTCCTCACTAAACCCTCATCGTCCAAGATCTGCTAACCACACTGCCACCTCCCCTCCCCCCTTTTATTTTATTTTATTTTATTCTTTTTTTTTGTCCCTCATCCATACTTGCGAAGGGGAGGGAAAGAAGCTGATAAGCTAGACGGCAACATCTCCAACAACTTCTCCAAATGACGTTGGTGCCGCTTCTGGGGTAGGATCCCTTTTTATTAATAACGGGACTCCCAGGTGTGGTTCATTTTTTGTATTTAAAAAGTCTTTTTGACCCGCTCCTCACGATTGCTGTGTGAATGTAGAGAAGAGAATCTTCTTCAGGTAGTCATCTCACTCTCAACTAAGGCCAAGCTCACACATCACACAATACTCTCGCTCCAGCATGGCGCCCGCGCACCCACAAGTGAAGCTACAGAGAATGGCTTCCGCCGCCTCCATCGTCGGAGCCTTTGCCGCCGCCCTCTACATCCTGTCTCCCCAGCCCGTCTCTGCCGAGGCCGTCCACGCGGCTGTCGGAAGGTCAACGGGCAACAGCTCATATCTCGAGCGTGCCCGTGCATTGATGACGGAACATCCCCTTATCGGTACGCAAGACGAATCCTTTTCACCGGCTCCCTCATTTTTCCTCCCACTTCTCTCATATCCTCAATCTCACTTGACCATATCAACTGAGCCAACATACGAAACTCACAGATTGCCACGATGACTT
The DNA here is from genome assembly GCA_018831755.1 of Niveomyces coronatus. NCBI lineage: Eukaryota > Fungi > Ascomycota > Sordariomycetes > Hypocreales > Cordycipitaceae > Niveomyces > Niveomyces coronatus. The sequence continues at coordinate 32,911 of JAFEME010000318.1, forward strand.
CCCTGATGCCGTGCGGCGCGAGTTCAACAACTACATCGCCAACGACGACTGGGCCGCCAAGTTCGAGAACGGCACCCACCCCAGCAACTCCGACATGAAGCGCCTGCGCGACGGCAAGGCCGGCGGCGTCTTCTGGAGCGTCTGGGCCCCCTGCCCCGCCATCCCCGACAACTACTCCGAGCCCGCCTCCCTGCCCAGCGTCCAGTACACCCTCGACCAGATCGACGTCATGAACCGCATCTTCGAGTGGTACCCCGACACCTTCGCCTCCCACGTCGACTCCGACGACGCCCTCGAGGCCTTCCACGAGGGCAAGGTCATGTCGCCCCTGGGCATCGAGGGCCTGCACCAGGTCGGCAACTCCTCCAGCAACGTCCGCCGCTTCTACGAGCTCGGCGCCCGCTACATCACCCTCACCCACAACTGCCACAACCTCTTCGCCGACGCCGCCCTTATCGAGACCCCCGTCGTCCGCAAGGCCCCGAAGCTGTGGGGAGGCGTCAGCCCGGCCGGCAGAGGCATGATCCAGGAGATGAACCGCATCGGCATGATGGTTGATCTATCTCACGTCAGGTAAGGGAAACAACATCCTCCACCTGCCCCCCCC
>JAFEME010000319.1:0-33414 GCA_018831755.1 Niveomyces coronatus
CCCCCCCCCCCCCCCCCCCCTTTCCCCCTTCCCCCCCATGGCAGTCTAGCTTCGAACTTGGATTCCCAATGATTGGATGGGTATTTTAAGCGCCCGTCATGGTGGAACCCAGGCATCTGGTTTGTGTGGAGATTTATTTTTTTTCGTGTGTTTCTAGTTTCTCTCCCTGTCCGAAACACTGAGGCTAGTATAGTAATGGCGAGCAGGGCATGGGTGCTTTTGGCTTGTCCGGTACAGATCGTCGTGTTTTATCGAATGTTCCTTTTCCCCCACTCTCGGCATCTTTCCTATTTAGATCGTTCAAGGCCATGAGGCGCTGTTGTTCTGAGAAAAGTCAATCAATCACAAGAGGCATCTCGCCGACGCTTGTCTCTATTGCGTTTTGGTCTCAAAGTTCCGTCGATAAGACCGCTACCGCACCAGAGATTTGAAAAGCAACGCCTTCATCAAGACCTTACAAACTTCCCGTCTTCAGCGCCGGTGCACACCGCCATCTTCTGCAAAAAGATGCCGCAGTTGCATTAGACCTTCCCGCTAGCTGTATTGATGTGCAAGCTCTGGCGTCTTAGCCCTCGCTTGCATCGATCCTGATCCCCTCTTCTCCGGTGGTTTCGTATTCGCGAATCGTCACTGTATCTGTCTTACCCAGAGAGAGGCGGATTGCATCAGGGCGGAGGAAAAGCAAAGCGTTGTGAGGCAAATCAGCCGCAATGCCGAGTGCGAGAAGAAGCAAGCACTTCAGATGGCTGCCATGTCGTGTAGCTCAGCAGTTCGCCTGACCCTCCCAGATGTGCCTCTAGATGGGTGACAAGTGTGGCCGCACGCAACCCCTACGCAATGCCGTGTGTTTGCCATTCGGCACCTCTTGCGTCATTCCACCGCGTCATGTGCCGGGAATGGGTCACTGATGTTCCTACCACAAAACACCTTCCCTTGACAGCTGGGCCGTGTTGTGCTGCTGTGTGTGAACACGCACGGCAGAAAAAGGCCGCTCTGTCTTGCCGCGCATCCTCTCTCCATCGCAGGCTGTCTAAAACCAGGCTTCTGGTCCTGGGACGCTTCTGACTGGACTGTTGCGAGCGCCCATCGCCGATCCCTCCGTAGTCACGACCACCACTCAATTCCTAGCTTCATCTTGTAAGCGAGCTACCATTGTCAACCCACCTCTCGCACTTCTTTAGCAACGGCATTGCACAGTGCCACATTGATTCCAGCTGCCGTGAGCACGTGGATCCAGACTCTCTGTGTCTCGCTCAGGCGATCATTTTCGCTCTTGACTTCTGCAAACATCACCTCTCCGCCGCCGCCATCACCTTCCGGCCGAGTACGCCATAAAAACAGGTCCGGCACGCCGCCTCCGCGTTGCTTGTACTCCTGTGCCATGACCTTGCAGACGGCCGCTAGCGCGTCCCCGTCAAAGCACTGCACCAGCTCCGTAATGTCCTCAATCTCGTAGTCCCAGTCGAGCCCGACCACAGCGGTACGCCGCTCGTGTTCGCGCTCCCACACGGAACGTACGAGCTGCTCCGCGCCCCCATTCTCAATCTCAGCAAGCCGATGGTTGATTTCGGACGCCCTACTGGCAAAGAAGACATCGGTGTGAAGGTCCAGAGGGCAGGTCTGGTACGCCGTCTGGAAGACGTTGGGTATATAGAGGAATAAAATGTCGTAGAAGAGGTACGCAAAAAGTGTTTTGACAATGCGCCCCTCCGAGTGGTAACCCTTCCATCCTTGGGCGCGGAAATGGCTGAGACACATGGCCTCGACACTGCATTCTTCTTTGGTGTCCAGCTCGTCGTACCAGATCGTCTTGCTCGGCATGCCGACATTGCCGGGTTTGACGGTCAGCTCTCGCTTCAGCTGAATGCCTTCGACCGTCATCTCGATTGGCTTGGCGAGTTTGACGTGGCCAAAGTCATGTTGCAACCTTCGGGGTATCCGCAGCTTCTTCTCCAGCTTCAACAAGCGCCTCTGCAGGCCAAAGTGAAACGTCAGATGGCAGTCTGGATCTTGGAGCGCGACTTCGCAAGTAGCAGCTGCCACTGCATTCCACTCCTTTTTACGTCGCTCCAGCTCGACGGCTGTATGGGGTCCGTCCAGCTTGGCCATGTAGTTTTCCTCCAAAAGTGCTTTGCGCTGATACCAGTCACCGCGTCGAGCTAGGTGAAATAGCTTCTGGTCCAACAGCTCCTTCAGAAGACCATACTCCCGATCGTAGTCCTTGAACTTTCCCATTGCGAAACCTGCCTTGGCGAGGATCCGTGTATACGAGTGGCCAGGATTAAAGCGCCGAAGGTAAGCTCCTTCACCAATCTCATAAACTGCCTTTTCCTTTTCCTTTTCTTCGAGCAGAAATCTCTTCCAGCGCGGATAAATGACGTTGAAGATTTCTAGGATCCTCTCACAGCCAGCCACCAGCTCGGCTGCACTACCCTCGAGGCACAGATCTACCTCTGCCTCAAGTCGTATCGCAGCCTCGAACTCGAGAAGATGCTTGCGAGATGCGAAAATGGTACTGGTGCGACAAACTATATATTCCGGAAAGTTGCGACGGGCAATCTTGGCGAGGATGATGGTTGTCAGCGACTTTTCGGTCCATTCTGTCGATCGGTAAAAGACTAGGTGCACTCGCTCGAACAGCTTGAACACAGTCGACGACAGACGGATACATGGCCCCAGAATATCCATCACTTTGGCAAAGAAGAAGCTCTCCTGTCTAGAGTCTTCGCGCTTAAGCTTCACTCCCGACTGATCGAGGTGCTCGCTCTCGGTTGAGTCGCGGCTGTTTTGACGACTAAGCCCCATGTCCATGAGTCCCGTCTGTCTCCGGCTCATCTGCTCGAGGCTGTGCACGAGCTCTGGCTTGGTCCTTCCTTTAATCTTGGTTTCCTTCCCCAAGATCTTGAGCTCGTCTAGAAACAGTAACGAGGCTGCCTCCTTCATGTCACTTAGCTGCTCCTCCGACGAGTCGGCAAACGTAAAGGTGGCGCCGAGGCCTTCATCCTCCACCTGAATGCCCTGTACTGCGCTCGCGACATTGGGAGATGCAACATCTGGAAGATGCCTGATCTTTTGCAACGTCTTGATCGGCTTATCTAGATCTGCAATGTCATTGGAGTAGCCGAGGCGAGATGTCCGATGCCACGCAGCTGACTTTCTCAGAAACAGCCGTACATATCTGCGCGCTGGTCAGCTTCTGCTTCTACAAACCGCACAACACGACATTTACAGATACTGCGCCTCATAGTCCAAGGCTTTCCACTGATCGAATACATGAAGCTCGAGGTCGTCAAAGAGCTTCGTCTCCTCCTCGAGCACCGTGTCTAGGGCTAGATTGAAGGCATCCACGTAGATGGAACTCCTTCCTCTAGCCCACGTGCTTTTCGAATTGGCCGGCTGGACTTCGCTGGCACCCGCCTGGGACGACTTGTACTCTTCATACGTCTCCAAGGCAGCCTCGTCAGCCTCTGGCGCGGGCAGGGCATTCTCCACGTCGGTAGCCCTCTCTTTTCGCTGCTGATTACCGTTGGTAAGCCAATATTTTCCGTGCTGCTCCGACTCTTGCTCGTTCTGATCAAATAGGGACTGTTCCGAATTCTCGGAATCAATAGTGTCGCGGCTTGGCTCACGCTTCACACGTTTTAGAGGCGGGCCATTAGCAACAATATCGTGTCGACCACAGGCGGCTCCCTGTCCGGCCGGCAGTCTCCTCACGAATGCATCCATTGCAGCGCAATCCTAACCCATTGACATTTCAAAAATTCTTTCGCGCTAGAGAAGAGCTGTGTAGCGGAAGTAATGTCGATGCTAATGCACATGTTTGAGGACGATTATCAATTCATCACCGTGAATTCTCTCGACCAGTACGAGACGCCGTCATACTAAGTGGCTGGCTATGTACAGCAGTGAGTGGGTCACTGTGGCTTTGAGCAGTGGTACCTACTGGTAATACTCAGGTACCCGTGGCTCAAGTACTGTATGCAAAGTACTGTACTAACTACCTACATTACTAAGCGGGTGAAGGAAAAAAATACGGCGGCCGCGACACCTATAATCTATAAAGCTAGACTTCATGATTAGATCAGACATGCCTGTTCCTAGAAAATACCCATGGGTATCTCGAAGTTATATGCCGCTATGTCTTATAAGACCTCTATTTTTTCCGACTTTTTTACTAGCAATAGTTATTCTTTACCTAAACTCCCCTAGTAGAATATAAAGTAAAATTGTTAATCACTAGCCTATTTCACTATATATATAGCTTATATTGCCTATTATAATATTTATAAGGTATATACCTCTAGGTTGTAAAAAACAGGTATATTAGGCTTAATATAGGTGTTTAAATAAACCTGTTCTTTTTATTATTTATATAATAGTAAAATAGTTAATATAGAATAGTTTTATTATATTAATTTATAAATAATAATAAACACTATTTAAATTTAAGAACTTTAAAAGTTTAAATACTATATTATTGATATTTTTAAAAATAATCATAATATTATAATAATAAATTATTATTTTATAAAAAGGTTTTATAATTACTTATAGATTTTCTAGTTTTATTTAGATTAAATACATAATATCACCCTTTTAAATCATATCTATAAACATGGCTTTATCTTTACGTAAATATAATTTTAATAGCGTTATATAATATTATTAAAGCAGAATACCTAAAAGTTAATCCAAGACCTCAACGCCCGTTGCTCATGTTTGGCAGCATGCGACATCGGAAAACGTCACCCGGGGTCGATCGACGCTGTGCGGTATAGAAGAATAAGAACGTTTGAGAAAGACTGCTCCGCTTCGATGTGGGATGACTGCTTGCCTTGCGCAACTGAGTCCAGGTTAATCTGGTTTCCCACCCGTATCCATCAAGTTGATAGTCACAGGGCAGCCGGTCTGGAAACTTTTTCTGAACAGACATGTCCTCGCCACAGGCTCCATCAGATACCCTTCGAGGGCATTTGTCCTTTGTAGTTAAATCGCACAAGCATCACGGTACGTAACGCAGGCAACGGGCTACCGGTATAATGAGTAGATTCTCACGATCCCATCCACAGCCCGCTTCGATTGTGACTGGCGGCTGAACGTAGCTGAGCCAATAAACCGACCGACGAGATGCTTCTCAGGCACAGGAAGCTCACCATGCTTGACATTAGATCTGCTCTTCACACCAATCTCCCTATGGTCTTGCGTCGCATTCCACACGAGCACTGTCAGTGACTTCACTGCTGACGTCTCATCGCCATCTTCAGAAGATGAAGCCCGGGCTTGGCCTCGAAACAGCGATAGCAAGGCCTTTCATTTCGTTCAAGACGCGATTCAAAGTAACCTAAATCAGTATGGCACTTCAATAGTAGCAGTGAAGTTGATTCTACCAGCTGTGACTGGCTTCGCTGTGCGCAACGACATGATCGAGAGACGATTTCTCACATGTGAGATGGCCGACAAGGTCGCAGACTTCACCAGTCCCAGGCAACATGTCGCTGCCTTCAGCTACAGTCATGGCTTTGACTTCCAACGTGCTTTGGCTACTGCAGTTGGAGCTGTTCGCCTTCGACATATGGCCGGGCTCGACAGAGGTGTCGTCGAGAGCGCCATGGAGTCTTTGGAAGCGGCCGTTAAGGCCCGCTTATCCTTTCCGTGGCTCGTCGAGAGACCCTTGCCGAAGAGACGACTCGCTCTCGTTGATGGCAAGCCGTACCCCAACGCCTCAACGGCGCCCCTGGGCATCTACCGCGCTGCCAGAGCGCTCGGCATCGATCTCGTGGTCATCGACCACCTAGGACATTGGACGGAGAAGCCATCGGCTGCAGAATGGCGTGATGAATTCATTCCCTGTGATCTAACGCTCGACAGCGGGCTGCCGAATCGCATAGTCACAGCCCTCGCAGCAAGCAAGGCGCCCATTACCCATATCACGACATACTCCGACAAGCTTCTTCCCGTTACTGCAAAAGCGGCCGATATTGCGGGACTATTTACAAGCCCGGTCCTGGCCATGGAAATATGCCACGATAAGAAACGAACGCGAGAGTTTGCGCATCCCGCCAGCTTTCGAACTCTATCTGTCGACCACGTCGAGGACCTCAAGGCACAACTAGCGAATCCGGGCCTCCAGCTGAAGTATCCTCTCATCGTCAAACCGTTCACCGGCTACTCCTCGGAGGGTGTCGCGAAAGTTCAGTCGGAGCAGGAACTGGTTCACGCAGTACGTCGGAACGAGCAAACATTCCCCGGCATACGCAGTCTCATCGAGCCTTTTGTCTGTGGGCCCGAGGTTGACGCCAATTTCGTACTGATGGATGGTGAACTTGTCTTTAGCGAGATCAACGACGATTTCCCTTCGTCTGCTGAGGTTCCGTCACCTTCGTCGTTGTCCAACAGTTTCGCCGAAGTTTCAACGATTATACCATCAATTCTTCCTAAGAACGAGATCTTACTACTGAAGTCGCATTTGACAGACATACTCATAAGACTGGGTTTTAAGAATGGCGTGTTTCATTTAGAGGCCAGGGTGGAGGATAGTGAGATGGAATACGGCATGACCGCAAGCGGGATAGAGCTATTGCCTGTTCAAGTCAGGCCAACTACCCCTTTGGAACCGAAGTCTTTCCTGATTGAGATCAACCCAAGAGTGCCGGGTCACCAGGAGACGTTCGCCGTCGAATATACGTATGGGGTCGATTACTTTGCTTTGCACATGCTCGCAGCTCTCTCGCCATCGACCTCCGATTCTCGGACTCGAGCGGACGATGATTCCCTCAGAACCATCATACGTGCGCTCAGCCAGCCAATGCAGGAGTCTGCCTGGTATCCCACCCATGTTGTTTTCATCCCGCTCGAACGCGGCGGCACGTTGGCGGGCATCAAACTACCTTCCAAAGGGCTGATGCAATACATCTCTGAGTATCAGGTGTTCATCGAGGTTGGTGAGACGTGCAAAGATCCGACCGAAGAGGGCAAATGGCCTTTCGTGGCGTACTTCCAAGTGACGGCAAAAATGACGGGCGCGGAAGGAAGAGCGCAGGCTAGAACTATCGGAGAGCTGGTGCGAGCATCCTTTGAGTATCGTATGAACTGATGATGCCTGCTCACATGTAGGGACAAAAGGCTTTTGTAGCCGCTCACGTCTGCTAGTATTTCTGCCTGCTACGAAGACTCATGCCGCATGCTGTCACGGAACAGTGACAGGCTACAGTGCATATACATCGTTTTTCATAGACAGAACAAGTCCACAATGCGGGATTTTTGAAACGTTAGCTGCGACTAGATACTATTTCGTCCTCAGCTAGATTGGTGTGCAAGATATCACCGGCGGCACAAACGAAGAAATGACTTGTAAGCGTCCGCCGCGCAGCGATCTCCTCTTCTCCCTTGCGGGTAACTGTCTAGAGCTTAAGGCTGGGGCAGTACATTGGCCCGTTTGCCTTGATGTGCTCAATGGTATCTAAGAGATCTTGCTCTAAAGCATCCATGACACTCAAAGCAGTCGGTACATATCCGAAAAGGGATCTTGCACGATCAGGCCAGGCACGTGTGTTGCACGCCCAAGTGTACACGCCCATGGGCTCCCAACTTAAGCCGCCACGCATTTCCCTAATCTCTTTGACACTCAAGCTCTTGGGCTCAGCAGTAGGAATCAAGCCATGCTTGTGGAGAATGCTGCCTACCGCCTGTGCAAGGTCCAGGCTGGAGAGTTCCTGACTGGCGGCGAAATAGTAACCCTATAAGCAAATGGGTCAGTATTCATCCTGCTGTACCTACTAATATCTCACCCTCCCCCTCTGGCCCCTCTCTCTCTCTTGAAGAGTTGCTGGGCATTCACTGACCTGTTTCCCCCACTCAGCGTTCCCGCCCCCGGCGGCGGCAGCCTCGACGAGGTTGAGGTAAATGTTGACGAGATCGTTGATGTGGATCCAGGACCGCCGGTTCGCACCGCTTAGCGCGTAGAAAGAATGGCCAAGCTCAATGATATTCTCGCACATCTCTGGAATGAGTAAGCTACGAACATTACCCGGCCCCGTGCCGTGACCGTAGACACCCGACGGCGTGATGATTGCCGTCTTCAGCCTGTCGCCGTGTCGGGAGGCAGCGTCTTGCATAATCTTGTCGCCCGGGCGGTGCAAATAGCTCTGCGGGAAGTTCGTGATGGCCTCGATGTCGTCCACATCGGACCAGACTTTGGGGTTGAGCACTGCATATGGGCCGTCTTGCCAGTCTGCAATGATGCCGGTGCCGGCGAGACGAATTAGAAAGCCGGGCCCGGAACGGCGTCGGCGCAGTAGGCCGGCAATATGAGCCTCCAGACTCGCCAGGTGCTTGGGTTTGCCACCATCTAAGTGATTCGAGTCAGCACCATCCACACAGTCTCAGGGGTTGAGAGCGTCCAAGGCATACGGATGACAATGTCATTCTCGGCGGCGGTATCCCGGATCAGTTGAACATCATCAAAGGAGCCCTGAACCACTCGAACATGTGGAAAAAGCGATGAAAAGTGATCGGAGGTTTTGCGCAGCAGGGCGGTGATTTCGTACTCCGGATGGCGCTTCACCAAGGCATTGAGGACAGAGCCGCCGATGTAGCCCGTCCCGGCGGTGCTGTACGGTTCGGTCAACGACAAGAAGGAATTTATTTTTTTTGAAACGAAGGGATGGCTATCAGTCTTTTTTTTTTTTGCGAGACTTACATGAATATCTTGGTGCCCATGCCGTCTTTTGCAAGCAAGGTGCTTTGACGAAACGATTATGAGGAGTAGTGGACTCGGCCAGGGCCTACAGCGCAACCGGGTTGCTCGGCCTATAAGTGCGAGGTGAGTACTATACACTTGCTTCGACGTTCATTTTGAATGAATCATGTACAGATACGGCACGTCTACCAAGAAGAGGGTGTGATGGCTCTGCTCACATGTCGCACGCCACCAAATGGGATGCATCGAAGCTCGGCAAGCCATCTTCCACCCCCCCCCCCCCGGGGGACGAAGACGGGGGACTCTTCCGTTTCTTCCAAGGGACGAGAGTAAAACGCTTCACCATCCGTATCATCTATTAAATAAGGAAATCTTGGCACGCGGTACTGTTTTGTGACGAAGTGAAGTTGAGCGTCTCTCGCGCGACGAGCTGGGCACGGAAATAATATGAAGAGCAGTAACAAAACCCCATGATTCCAGCCAAGATGTTAGCCCCGCGCTGCAGCCAGCTCCAATTATATCATATTATGCAACTGCGAATATATGTTATGTTATGATGTAATAAGTAAGCAGGCACTATTATAAGTAGGTGCTCATAGTACACACATACTCATAAACCTATGCATATGATTATTCTCATAGGTAATTTTTGATTTTAGCACTTGCTATGCATTCGTCAAAGTAGCAACATCGATACGACTCTATCTACACAGCCAGCCATGAACAGGCATACAGCCCTCAGGCGACGCGTGGCGTTACCACCAAAGCCTGCAAGGCATCCTCCCTTCCTGCCAGCAATAAGTATTATAGACGAAATGGTTTGAGCCTCTCGACTGAAGTCGATGTGTTGGAACAAGTGCATCATATTCATAGATTTTTTTTTTTTGAAGCATCATGCCGCCCCCCTTTGCCTTGGCAGGCGCATACAATGCATCAGCTAGATGGCTGCCTCTTAAATTTTTAATATCTGTTTTCTTTAATGAGAAAAAAATTAAGAATTGCCTGCGTCACTTGGAATCAGGCTGCGTGGCTGAACCGTCTCATATCTTGGCAGCCACTCTACTTTCCCTCGTCTGGCTCGAGGTCTTTACTTCTGCTAGACATGCTGTGGGTATATGTAGGGCACCCCTCTGCCTGCGTGACGGTCTGATCAACGTCATCCGTAACCGACAGAATGACCGGACAAGCAAATGACGCTCTCTCCGGCGGACCGCCCAGGGTCGAGGCGGATGTTGCACCTATCGGAGAGTCGAGCGCCGGCCTGTTGGCGGCGACGTACCCGAAGCAGAGCATGCCCGTCAACATCCATGCCGGAGCTGTGGCAGCAGAGTGGACCAGGAACTTCCAAATCTTTATACATACCTGTGAACTTTACCCGCCCAGGGATCTTTTCTTCAACGAGTCTTACTGGCGAGACCACTTGTGTTTCTGCTGGGACTTTCACACATGGCGCGGCCCCAGCCAGATCTGCAGCGCTCTGCAGAGACTGCAGCACGCGCACCGTTTTGAACAGTTCTCCATCGCTCTCAGCGGCGATCCTTCCAAGGAGCCTACGCTTACTTCAATCGATCAACATGGCCACCACCAAGGCGTTCAGTTCCATTTTGACATCGAGACCGGGGCGGGGAATGGAAAAGGCCTGGCTAGGCTCATCCACGATCCCGACTCGCAAACATGGAGAGCGTTCACTCTATATACTGCTCTAGTCGAACTGCGCGACTTGGTAGAGACGGCAGGGCGGAATCGTCCCACCGGCCACATCAATTGGGCAGACGACAGGCTCGCTAGGCGGCTAGCCACGACTGAGGCGCAGAGAAGCTGTGAAGCGAGCTTTGAGCCGATGGTACTTATCATAGGTAGTGTAGCCTCGTATGAGTAGTATCTGTGTGTGAGTAGCCCCGAGCTGACGAGATGAAAACAGGTGCCGGGCAAGCTGGACTCTCGACGGCAGCCCGTCTGATGCAATTGGGTGTTTCATGCTTGGTCATTGATCAGCGCCCGAGAACGGGCGACTGCTGGCGTGATCGTTACCGGAGGCTCGTACTACATGATCCAGTCTGGTGTGAGAAGACACTTTTCCCGCTTGTTTCCGTTTCCTCCGATCAGCACTGATAAGGTTCATGGCAGACAACCACATGCCGTATATGCCGTTCCCGGCCCATTGGCCGGTCTTTGCACACAAAAACAGGTTCGGTGACTTTTTAGAGTCGTACGCACAGGTACTAGACCTAAATATATGGACTTCGGCGACGCTGCGACGCGCGAGTTGGAACGGCGGCAGCTGGGACATTGAGGTCGAGCGACGATTGCCCGACGGGACCATCGAAGCACGACCGCTCCGCACCAAGCATATCGTTTAGGCGACGGGCATAAACGGAGAGCCCAAGATTCCTAGAGTTAGGGGCATGAAGTGCTTCGCAGGCAAGATCTATCACTCATCCGCATTCACGGCTGCCGAGGCGGCCACGACACCCATGCGGGTACTGGTAGTCGGCACCGGAGTCTCGGGCCACGACATTGCCCAGGATTTCAGTGAGCAAGGTCATCACGTAACCCTGGTCCAGCGTGGACCGACATGCATCGACAGGACCGCCTACGACTACGGCCAGGGCATGTATTCGGAGGATGGGCCGTCGACGGAGGACGCGGACTTCATCACCCACAGCGTTCCGCTCCCACTGCTGAAAACAAGGGAGATTGAAAAGACCGACCAGCACATGCTGGATCACAGAGCTTGCTTTGCCGCGTTAGAGGCGGCCGGTTTCCGAATCGACAGAGGACCGGATGGCGCCGGGTAAGTTTAGAACATGAGCCCAAAGCCGGGCAAAATCACACACGAAACTGACCAAGAACTGACCCGCGCCCGTGGAATTATCGTAAAAACAAATACAGTCGAAAATTCAAGTTTATCCAGCACGCCGGAGGCTCCTACATAGACGTCGGCGCATCGCAGCTGATCATTGACGGTCACATCATGGTCCGGCAGGGTGCCGTGGCCGAGATCAGACAGCGCTCGATGCTTTTGGACAACGGCACGGAGCTGGCCGCGGACGAGATCGTCTTCGCCACAGGGTACAGCAGCATGAGGGCGACGACGGAGAGGATCATGGGCGTCGGCTTCGCGCGCCGGCTGTCCGAGGTCTGGGGCATCGACGAAGAGGGTGAGATGCGGTCCATCTGGCGCTGGTCGGGACACCGGGGGTACTGGTTCGCGGGCGGCAACTTTGCCCTATGCCGTTACTACTCGAAGCTGCTGGCGCTGCAGATCAGGGCGCTCGAAGGGGGGGTCGTGAGTTACGAGGATCTGGGAAGATAGAAGGTCTGCCCAGGAAAAAGAAGACGGGGTGTGAGTTCTCGCATAGAAAAAGGTGTCGTCCTTTTCGAGAAAGGCTGCTATCAGAACGATCAGTTTCCGTGTTGCTGCTTGACACTAGTGATTGTCAAATAGAAACAGAATTTTTCTTTTATTTTCTATGTTTGTTTTGTTTGTCTGTTTGTTTGTTTTTGTCTCACAAATTGATCGCGACGAATGAAGCCACCGAGAGCCAGCGATATGACTTTTCCGAGCAGTCAGTGGACGAAGTAAATCGTAGTTTGGCCCAGGCCAGGCCAAGGATGAGATGCATCCGCGAGACTCTCTATCCCTGGTTCTGAATACTGACTTTTCCGCTGCAGCACCGTACGATACTAGTCTTGTAGCATATGCGCGTTGCTTACGTAGTATCTAGAGTGTCGTTGAACCTACTTTTTTAAGGACTTGATTATATATTATACTTATTGGCAATAAAGAAAAAAGAAGAAGAGAAAGTTGTACCCGTCTGATTGAAATCAATAAGTAACAGATTTTACTTTTTTTCTTATTAGTCCATCTTCAATATATGTCCAAATAAAAACTTGAGAATTTATTGGCGGAAGAGCCAAAGTTTGCAGCATGTACATATGTACGTATCGTGTCGTATACATAAGCCCCTAGCAAAAGTCCAGCTAGCGCCTGTCTAGAGCCAAGCCTCTAAGCCTTATGTAATCCTGCTTAACCAATTTCTTACCAGCCCGACTCCGCAAACCTGCCAAGATCGGGGTCGACATGCCACGACGGGCGCTAATCAAAAGCCTACCAGGTGCCAGGTACAGTAGCGAGCCCACTGCGGCTCCCGGATCGGCGACATCAGTGTCGAGCATCAGTCATACTAGTAGGTAGTCATGTTTTGCATATCCTCTCGCATGCTCTAAATGTAATCTAGCAATAAGTCGCACTTTAACACAATTTGAACCGCACTTCCCATTGTTCTCGATGACTGCTACATCGCGTAAGAGGAAAAAAAGGAAGAAAAAAGTCATCTTCTTTCCATAATGCCAGCCACCACAGACCCCGTCCTGGCTCTATCAATAAGCGCGGCTCGCGACCAACAGGAGGGCATACTTCTTAGCCAGATCCGGTTTGAGGAGGTCGACGCCTCCTTCTTTCGTCTCTTCCGATATGCGAGCGCCTGGGATCTGATCGTCATCGCCACCAGCGCCGCGTTTGCACTGGTAGCCGGGGCTCTAGTCCCTCTGCCCGCGGTCCGTTCTCGTTTGCTGCCTAACCGACTGGCAAATGCCGGTCACATTAGCTAATATCGTATATAGGTCTTGTTCGGCCAGCTCTTCGATGTCTTTGTTGGCGTCGAGAAGAATGGCATCGACCACCCGCACTCTGACTCCGGCCAGAAGATCGGCTACTACTCGACATTCTTCCTTTACATTGCCATCGTCGCCCTGACCTCTTGGTTCGTCTCTACGGCAGGCTTCTCATATGCGGGCGCGCGCGTCGTCCAGCGGATCAGGGTACGATATTTTGAGGCCTTGCTTCGCCAAAATATCGGCATCTTCGACGACATGGGTGCCGGCCATCTAGTTTCGCCTCTCGGGGCAGACCTGAATGCGATCCAGGACGCCATGTCCCAGAAACTGTCCATCACCGTCAGCAGTGTCGGGACGCTGATAGCCACCTACGCCATCAGCTTCGCGCTGCATTGGAAGCTGACATTGATGCTCACGTGGTCATTCTTCCTGAGTCTGGCTCTGCTCTACCTTGGTAACGTGGTGGCGAGTCGATACTCGGGCCGTTCGATGGCAGCTCAGTCGGCGGGCAGCTCCATTGCAGAGGAAGCCTTGGGCTCCATCAAGAGCATCACCGCGTTGGGGACCCGGGAGCAGATATTGAGCAGCTATGATCAACAGCTCAGAAAGTCCGAAAAGGCCATCGCAGCTTTGAAATCACTCATGGGCATCATGGTGGCCATGACGGTCGGAACCGGCTACTTCAACGTCGCTCTTGCTTTCTGGCAAGGCTCGCTCTTCCTGGCGCACGGCAAGATTTCCTTCATGGCGCTTGTTGCCATCACCGTCATCACCAAGACGGCTGCCTTCTGCGTGCTCGGAGTCGGCCACAACGCGGAAACCTTTATGACTGCCAAGGGCGCGGCGACCCGAGTCATGAGAATGACGGACCGTCAGTCTCCGATAGATCCAATGTCCGAGGCTGGCTGCGTGCCCGAAAGTATGAACGGAACCATCGTGCTGCAGAATATCAGGCACGTCTATCCTTCGCGGCCCGAAGTCGTCGTGGCCGATGGCCTGAATGTCACGTTCCCCGCGGGCAAGACAACGGCTGTTGTCAGTGCCTCTGGCTTCGGAAAGAGCTCTATTGCGAAACTCATCATGCGCTTCTACAAACCTGTCAGCGGTCAAATTCACGTCGCCGGCCACGCTATCGAGGAGCTCAATGTGGGGTGGCTGCGACGGCATATCCGACTGGTGAGCCAGGATACCTACCTTTTCGACACAACTATTTTCGAAAATATTGCGTATGGCTTCTCTGGTACGCCCTTGGATGCTCTGACGGTCGATGAGAAACGGACCAGGGTCGAGGTAGCGGCCAGGATTGCCTGCGCTCATAGCTTCGTCACGGCTCTGCCGCAGGGTTATCAGACAACTGTTGGACCTAGGGGTTCAAAAATGTCAGGCGGGCAAAAGCAAAGAATTGCCATTGCCAGAGCACTCGTTGCAGAGCCCAAGATCCTCATTCTGGACGAGGCCACATCTGCACTGGACGTGGAGACAGAAATGTCCGTCCAAGCAGCTCTCAGTGTCTCAACCTCCGACAGGACGACCATCATCATTGCTCATCGCCTCTCCACCGCCCGTCAAGCAGATAAGATAGTCGTACTAGCCGGTGGATTCAATGTTGAAGAGGGTACCCATGCTGAGCTCATTGAACGGCGAGGGCATTACTTTGCCCTCGTCAACGCACTGGATGCAACGGCCGGAGCGGATGGTATTGACGAGAAGCGGCGTTCCGTTGCAGAGCCGGAATCGGGTACTCTCGAAAAGCATGAAAAACCCGTTGAGCCAGCAGTACTCAAGGAACAAGGCGAAGAAGTTGTCTTCGAACCCGCAGCATCTGTCACAGAACCGAACGTGGCCCCGGCGGGCTCGCTCTTGTCCATGGTCAAGTTTTCGCTGCGCCTTAACAAGCAGGAATGGCACTATATCCTCGTTGGGCTTCTCTGCTCCGTGATAGCCGGCTTCGAGGAGCCTGCGTCGGCCATCTTGTTTGGGCAAGCCGTGGTTGCCGCCTCTAAGTCCGCAGAACTCCAAGAATCAGTCGAAGCAAGATCTAGCTTCTGGTCTTGGATGTTTTTCCTCCTCGCTACCGTCATGGTCATAGTGTTCAGTATCCAGAGCTCCGTCTTCGCCGTGTGTTCGGAGCGCCTAATCTACCGAGCACGCAAGTTTGCACTGGCGCAGATGCTACGTCAAGAGATGGCCTTCTTTGACGACAAGAGGCACTCGCCCGGCGCGCTCGCCAACTTCCTATCCACCGAAGCCGCCGACCTCGCAGGCATCAGTGGCAGCACCTTTGGACTTATCTTGATTGCTACGTCGACGCTCGCGTCTAGCTTTGCCGTCAGCGTGGCGTTTGGATGGAAGCTCGCGCTTGTGTGCTCGTCCGTAATTCCTATCCTGATTGGCAGTGGATTCGTCGGGGTTTGGGCGTCGAGCCGATTTGAGCAGCTCAACGAGATGTACACAAGAGCGTCGGCCGCTTACGCCGGAGAGGCTATCGCGGCCATTCAGACGGTGGCCTCGCTCACGATGGAACCACGCGTTCTCGCAGACTACGAGCACGGCCTTGCCATGTCACACAGAGCAGGTCTCAAGGCTAACCTGAAAGCGTGCCTCGTGCTTGCCCTGGCACGCAGCGGCGTCTATGCCTGCATGGCCCTGGGCTTTTGGTACGGCGGAACGTTGATTCTACGCGGAGAGTATTCACTGATCCAGTTCATCACTGTGTACTCGTCCATCATCACCAGCGCATACTCGGCAGGCCTGGTCTTTTCCTTCACGCCCAATGTCGGCAAGGCACAGCGCTCTGCGGCCAGTCTCCAGAAGTTGCTGATGCGTAAATCGCAGATTGATCCTGAGTCACAACTCGGCAGGAAGCTAAAGCAGTGCGGCGGGAACATCGAGTTCCAGGAGGTAAATTTTGCATACCCAACACGGCCGCAGCGCAGAGCGCTCAGCAACGTCTCCTTCAGCGTTCGGGCCGGCTCGAGCGTCGCCTTTATAGGCCACACCGGCAGCGGCAAGAGCACTATCATCTCTCTCATCGAAAGATTCTACGATCCCACCGACGGGACAATCCTGCTAGACGGCGAGCCCATCGCCTCGCTCAACATCCAGGGGTATCGTGACTGCATCGGGCTCGTGAATCAAGAACCAGTCTTGCTTCAGGGAACCATACGAATGAATCTGCTCGCCGGGCACCGCGAGGGAGAAGAGATATCCGACGCCGCACTCGAGGAAGCTTGTAGAAGCGCCAACATATTCGATTTTATCACTTCACTACCGTGCGTACTGAATCGCTGCCCCGCATAAGAAGAAGAAGAACGCAAGGGCTATCCCCGTGACATGACAGCGACGGATTCAACACTGTGGTGGGTAATCGCGGCGAACAGCTCAGCGGTGGCCAACGGCAGCGCCTCGCCATTGCCCGCGCGTTGGTCAGAAACCCATCCATACTCATCCTCGACGAGGCCACGTCAGCCGTCGACGCGCAGTCAGAGAGCCTAATACGAGACGCGCTGGCAACGGCCAGCCGGGGACGCACTACCATCACGGTGGCACACCGGCTCAGCACGATTCGCCATGCGGATGTGATATATGTTCTATGCAACGGCCGCATCGCCGAATCCGGCTCACATGCGAGGCTAATGGCGAGTAAGGGGTTATATTTCGAGATGCTATCGAAGCACGATGGCAGCGGAAATTGATGACAAATACTCCATGGCGGGCGCCATGACAATCTATGTAGTCATGCGAGGGAAATCTTTAAATTATCGTGTTCAATAGGTTTCCGATGTCCGTCATTTCCTATTGATAGTTGTTTGAATAAATGCCTCTAATATGTTAGTAACGCCAATCTACACGGTCAAAATAATACTTGAACCAGGCAAAGGCTGAGTGAGGAAGGTCGGTGCCTCACCATGTGTGCCATCTTTTTTTTAACCCCCAACTTCAAGATCGCAAGACTCAAAAAGTCAGGTGATTTGATCAAGCAACCCCGCCAATCATCATCAATCCGCGCCAAGGTGCCCCAACCGCGTTGCCTACCTTTCGCAGAGTCACAAAGCTGCCCCTCGGTCGCTCATATCCTCAATTTATCATGGCAGACCAGGACAAGCCAGCCGCTCAAGGCGATGGAGCCAGCTCCGAGCCGTCTGTCGACGCCACGCCACATAAGGATGTGGTCATGACCGACGCGGCCGCCGACCAAGCAGTAAGAGACGGATCGCGCCAATTGCTCTCGCAGGCATCTCCTCTCCCCTTCTCTAACATGTCGGCTTGTTAGTCTCCCGCGCCTGCGCGAACAGGCACGCCCGCGCAGGCCTCGCGGGCACCATCTGTGCATCCCGACGCGGGAATCAGCATACCGTCCGAGGCGGCTCCCCATGGCGACTCGACGCGACGGTATCTGAACACGAAAGTCACGGGGGCGCTGCTCGACGGCATGAAGCTATTGGCCAAGGAGAAGTATGCTGTACAGATGCGGCTAGAAGTATGTCATGGAAGCTAATGCATTACAAGACCGGAAGATCCTCTGCGGGTACTAGGCGAATATCTATTGCAAAAATCGAAAGAGCTGGAATCGAGCAATTGATTTGCTCGACAAGGACAGAGACTGTAATATGCATAGCATTGGGCGTTATACGGAACAGAACACGGAAAACATGTGATGCGAGATATATCGAGGTATAAGTGGTTTTTTTATAGTAGACAAAATTGCTATCGATTTGAGCATTCGCCTACACTTCATAGATGCGCCGAGACTAGCGCGATATCGTCATTGGCTCTAAATGCAGGATTGATTTTTTTCCCCTTCCCGCTTCCAAAAAAAGAACATATCCCCAGAAACTCCTTATTCAGGGAGGAAACCCCACAGCGTCGCGGCGCAGCTGTTAGAGCGCGCACGATGCTCGCTTAGGCGACGATGGTGCTGGCGGTGGCGGACTCGTACTTCCACGTAGGGGGCAGGACGCCGACGGTCTTGTAGTAGCGGGCCAGGCGGTGGATGCGGGACTCGACGAGAATGAGGCGGAACTTGGAGTCCTTGTCCTTGCGGTTGCGCTCGAGGTGCTTGCGGACGGCAACAGCCTGGGGCGGGCAGTCAGTATCAGGATCCGTCTTCCTTTCCGAAAGCCTCAACGGCGGCCCGGCTTACCTTCTTGATAAGCATGTAGAGATCCTCAGGAAGCTCGGGGGCAAGGCCTATCATCACTCTGTCAGTTTGAAACCGTACAGAGGCATAAATGTATTTTTTTTTACGGATTCCGTCTCTTTACGAGATATGGATTCCATATGTGTTTCCATTTTGGTGTTGGTTGTGTAATTCAAGGTTCCATACCGCTCGACTTGAGAATGCGCAGGATGCGGTTACCTACGCAGCAACCATGGTCAGTACCGTTATCCACTTGGCAGAGTATAGTCCAGACGTACCGGTCACAAGCTTGACCTGGGAGACACCGTGGGAGTCACGGAGAATGACACCAATCTGCGAGGGGGTGGCGCCCTTTCTGGCAAGCTTGCAGATCTGCTCGACGACTTGCTCGGGGGTGGTCTTCAGCCATGCGGGAGCGGTACGACTGTAGGGGAGAGCCGAGGCCGAGATACCCTTGCCCTTGCTGTGAAGTCTGCCCATGATGTCGGTGGTTGTCGGTTTGTCGTCGTGAGTTGGAGGGACGGGGGCGGAAGGTTGTTCGTGTCGCTGCGTACGTTCCCCCTTCGCAGGGTCGGACCACGACGAGCGCTAGGCCAGGCACTTCTGTGGAGCGCGCAGAGATTTTCGCTTAGTTAGGGCAGATTTGTGTGCGCTGCTACGATGGGATTCCGTCCGCCAGCCACTCGTCAATCACCACGTGATGATAGCTGCGGGTCGGCTTCTGCCATGCTACTCCGCCAAATTATCTAGAGCGGTTTATCTCCTTTGTCGACATGAGTTCAGTCCGTTATTCATAGTCTCCGTTAATAGTCTCTCTGTTGATAAACTATGGCTGTCTTCTAGCATAGCAGTCTTTCTCATGCAATGTGAGTCTCTCTCTTCCATACCATATTACACACCACCCTGTTTTAATGATGAGACAACACATTTGTTTTATTCTGGTACCTCTTACGTTAGACGGCCTTCGGGCTCTCAATGCACTTACTGGACTTCTGACACCTTCAAATCCGAGCCCACGATTGATTGAAACGCGTCAAAGGACCACCTACTAATACATTCACAGTCATCGTATAGTAATTCCCAGTTGTAGCGAGATATAGTTTGACATAATACAATTTAACGCGGCCACTTTTCATCTCCCTTTTCAACTCCCAGAACTTTGCTCGAACGTTGATCAATAAAAAGCTTCCCAACAACTCTTGGATTTCCTGATCTTGCTCTGATCAAAGGATTTCGAAAAATACATGGTTGACAACAAACGAAAAGCTTCAGCGCGGCCGTCTTCAGCCAGTAACGAATGCCCTGAGTTCAGCTCGTGCAGTAAATAACTTCTGTTCCTGACGTGTTCTACCACGCGCCAACATCGAAATTCTCCTGCAGAATTCGTTAGTAAATACTCGACCCGATGCAAGCGCGTCATTACTCACCTCCGTAAAATATGTCGTGACAACGGTCCTGTCGGCGAACTTTCTGCCAGCTAATGCGTTTAAAGCAGTTGTTGTAGATTCTACAGTGTCAAATTTGACAAAGATGCGGCCGACTCCCGCAGACTGTCGGCTCCCGCCAGCTGGACGCGGCACTTTGAGGTCGAGCACGGTACCGAATTTCGCACACTCATCGCGCACGTCATCGCAGATTTCTAAGCCCGGGTTAGCCGATCATGGTTTTGCAAATGTTTTTAGATGGTTGTCTCTCTCACCTTCATAGTCATCGTTGTCAATGAGCTCCTCTGCAGTCACCATGTTGAGAAGTTGCAAGACCCGGGTAGCTTCACCACGGTTTCCTTGGCCAGCCAGATTGCTGATAGCGTTAATACCCGCATCAAAGTTGGCCACTTGTGTCTCGCCCACGCAAGCCTTGACAACCTTCAGTTTCTTGCCACCGACGTCCATTCCGTTGAGAGTGTTGAGAGCCGGGTCGTTTGCGCTGATCGGGTCAACATATTCGGCGAATGCGATACCCTAGGGAGTGATGTTAGCTTTCACAGACAGTAAATAGATATATTGCGGACGAACCCTTGATTCTTCCGTGCTCCGATCTTTGACCAGCACAAAGGCTTTGGGCTTGCCAAAGGCGGCCAAGAGCTCTAGAACCTGGTCCTCGGTGAGGAAAGGCGGAATGTTGGTGATGCACAGTTTATGGATGGTATCGGGCACCGCGGTAGAGACAACGTCCGGGTCGTAGACGACCTCGTCTGGCACAGCGGGCATGACATAGTCCTTGGGGCGACGGATGCTAATTCCCTGAGAACCGTCATTGTTTGGGGCATCATCGGCCTCCAGGGACAGACCATCGAGAGCGAGGGCAACCGTGGCGTCGCTGGTATTTTTGAACTCTAAAACAGCAAATGACTTGTCGTTGGAGAGCTGGGAAAGAGCGCAGGGATCGGAGCTTTGGATAACATTTAAGCCGTTCAGATGTAGGTTAAAGAACGAGATGAGAGTTTCGTCGGTGGTTCCATGGGGTATCTTGGACACGAGTAGACGTTTGGCTTGGCGCGAATTGTTCGCCTTTAGTCCGGCACTGCTGACTTGCCCGCTCGTAGGCTGGTTCATGAAGGCCTGCAGCTTCGTCGGATCCATCTGCTGCTGTCGGGGCGCGCCAGGAAGCGGGAACATGCCCGACATTTTAGCCTGTTCTGACGTGACGGCTTCGTAGCCAGGAGGTTTGATATCCCACTGGGTCAGGCGCCGCTTGCGCTCGAGAACGGGGATAACGTCGGTCAGGTCTGGTGTAGGTTCGCGGCGCTTGGGAGGGGAAGGGCTGCGGCGCTCGGGTTGGCGGGCGAAGCCGTCGTCGCGGCGGTCTCTTCCGCCCCGGCGATGGTCATCGAAGCCGTCCCGTTCCCGTCGCCCGTGACCGTCATCGTCGCGTCTGGCGTCCCGGCGCGAGCTTCCGCGATCTCTGTCCCATTCTCTCTCGCTGCGACGGTCGCGACCGCCCGAATAGCGCTCCTCGCGCTCCCGATCCCGATGGTTTCGGCTGGAGGCATATGCGTCTCCGTCCCTCTCGCGACGGTGGCGATCGTGGGGCGAGCGAGAGCGTCTGCGTTCCCTATGGCGGTCGCGTCGGTCGTCTCCACGTTCACCGCGTTCACCACGATCGCCACGGTCACCACGGTCACCACGATCACCACGATCACCACGATCACCACGATCACCACGATCACGTCTGTCTCCACGGTCGCGGTCGCCTCGGTCGCCTCGGTCGCCGCGGGAAGACTATTGAAGTCAGATACTACATTCATGTCGGGAGCCTCATTATGACATACCTGATAGTCTCGGCGGCTGTCACCGTCTGCGTTGGTGGCCTTTAGTCAGTGCTGGGTTATTTGATGGCTCAGGTTTGCAGCTGTATCCTCACCTCTGGACGAGTAAGTGTCGCCGTTCATGATGAAGGAAGATGATAGCGCCTAGATCTTTGCGCTACTCCTTCTTGGTTGATTGGAGAGCGAAGTCAGATGTAACTCGACGTCGAAGGGGTCCGATGTAAAAAAGTTCCGCCGCGTCTTGACGCCCTGTCGTCTCTGCGATGCTGCAACTTTTCTGCCTGCCACGTCTAACTATTTTCAGTTTAGGCGACCGCCTTCTCAGTGGCGCTGCGCAGCCGCGAATTTATAGCGCCTCGAAGCCCCTGATCCGCCCGGTGGTTAGGGGGAGACGGAGGTACAATACTATTGGTGGCGACCCCAGTACAGCCTGCTTGTACTGTAGTAGGCACAGTGCATTAGTACTACTAGTAGTACTTTACGGTAGCACCTACAGGTTCTATACTATACCGACACTGCTTAGTACCTACTAGTACTACTTGTATGTTTAATCCATCGCCCAGGGTTCAAGAGACATCTGTGTCTACCATTTGAAGCCAAATTCTATCAGCCATTTTAAAACAATCACGGGGCTATTTTGAAAGTGTTGACTTGCTCATTCATCTCCGCGTGACCATTACCCAAGCCATGGCGATCAAGCGCGCCGCTCATTGGAAGCGGCTCCCTGTTACACTAGCAGAGCTCTGCATAGACACGACCTTGCGATGTGGTCAATCGTTTAGGTGGCGCAAGATCAACGATGAATGGTAAATCGCTTTATACTCGCCTAAGAGGTACCCAGGGCTGATAGCTGCAGGACATGCGCCTTGCATGGCCGTATCTTGTCGCTAAAGCAAGAGCCTCAGCACCTTCTTTATCGCATCACTTGGCCAGAGAGTGCCTCAAAGCTTTCTGCATCAGGCGTTACAGATGATACAGAAATTTTATTGAAGCGCTATTTCAGTCTAGGCCTCAATCTACCTCAGCTGTATGAGCAGTGGTCAAGAGCGGACGCCAACTTTGCGCGCAAAGCGCCCAAGTTTGCGGGTGTTCGAATATTGAGCCAAGATGCATGGGAAGCTCTGATATGTTTCATCTGCAGCAGCAATAACAACATAGCCCGTATTTCACAGATGGTGAGTTAGATACCTTTGGTCCGCGAGGCTCGTCTCGATGCTCACATGCCTGTGAGGTACATAAACTTTGCATTCATTATGGCCCTTTTATGGGCAAGATTGGAGAGGAAAGCATCCACGACTTTCCTACACCGGAGTTTCTATCAGGTAGCAAGGTCGAAAGTCATCTCCGGCAGCTTGGCTTTGGCTATCGCGCCAAGTACATCGCCGAGACGGCTCGGGTCATTGCCTCGGAAAAGCCCTCGGGCTGGCTCGAATCGCTACGGAACCCCAGCTCTGAAATGCAACCAACAGTAGACAGTCCTCGCGATAAGACTCCTACTTACAGGGAAGCACATGATCAGCTGCTTGCTCTCACAGGCGTCGGGCCAAAAGTAGCGGACTGCGTCTGCCTCATGGGGCTTGGCTGGGCCGAGTCTGTGCCTGTCGATACACATGTATGGCAGATTGCGCAGCGCGACTATAACATGGGAAGAACCAAGTCAAAGACGTTCAACAAAGTCATGTACAATGCGGTTGGCGACCACTTCAGAGGCATTTGGGGAAGTTACGCGGGCTGGGCTCATTCCGTCCTATTCACTGCTGACCTGAAGTCCTTCGCCAATCAGCCGGTCAAGAATGAAGAGGAAGGCGGTTCTGATACTGTGAGAGCCTTGACAGGCGTTGTCGAAACCAAGAAGGATAAGAAGAGACTCAGGACGGAGATTACCACAGCTGTAAAACAGGAGCAGATAGACGCCGTAGTTGTCGATATGGGGATACCCGCCAAGCGAAGACGGACGCGAAGACAGTTGTAGGATGCGGCGGCGCTGGTCAACAAATGATATTACGCTCACGAACGACGAATCAGGCCATCAAGGCAATATAATTACTATTTTCCTGCCACGAATGGTGATCCTCGTTGCAGTTGGTGACGCTTTCCCTTGCTGGTCGGTCAACCCGATTGCCACCTGCTAGCGGCAATACTTCGGTAAAGAACGTTCTGGGAAAATCTACTTTCCTAGCTGCCCCCCTCGTATCAGAGCTAGGAGGAAAACTTCGCCAGCCACCGCGACGTACATTATTTTACTCATGCGCAACGTCAGCGCTTTCATCGCCACTTGCACGTTGGAACCGGGATGAGGTCTGGTTTGTCTTCTCTCCAAGATGTCTGACGCCGATTTCGAGACCATCAAGAAGCTGCAACAGGAGCGGAATGCTGCTGCTGCCGCTAAGAAAGGAACGCGATCGTCGACGCAGCGAATAGACTCGACCAAGCAGAAACTGACCGACAGCGCCGATAGCGAGCTGTATGACAATGATGGCGGTGATAAATTTGCCGGGTACCACACCAGTCTTCCCGTGGCTGATGGTGACGAGGACATGGACGATGTGGACAACACGCGACGCCTAGTTGGTCAATATACCGCCTCGCGCGAGATGATTGACGAGTTCACACGAGTTGACGGGGCCGACGACGATGATGTCTTGGCAGACAAAGGCGAACAGAGCGGCCGGATCGCGGATCGTGAAACCGACTATCAAAAGCGCCGCTTCAACCGAGCCCTGACGCCGACGCGGGCGGACCCGTTCGCTGAAAACCGGCAGGCCGGCGCTGCCGAGAACGGTACCAACTATCGCGAAGTCATGGAAGAGCGCGAGCTCGAACGAGAAGAAGAAAGAGTACGACGTGCGATCCAGGCCAAGCAAGAATCCTCGGGCGCCGACGCCGACGAAGCTGCTCAACCTTCTTTGACCGAGGGCGACAAGGAGAACGCAGACTCCGGCCCTACGGAGGCCGCGACTGCTGTGCGCAAGCGCAAGAAGCGGTGGGACGTCGGTGGAGATGAGCAAGCTCCAGCCGAGGAGGCAACAGCTAAGCCGAAACGATCACGCTGGGATCAGGCGCCGGCCGTGGGGGATGGTGACGCCCCCAAAAAACGCTCTCGTTGGGATCAGGCGCCGTCTGCAGCACCCATGGCCGGTTCCGGGATGCCCACACCGGCCCCTGGGTCCCAGTCTGCCATGCTTCCAGCGACCTTTGGCACCGATGTTTCCGCGCGAAATATGCCCATCAGTGACGAGGAGCTGGACCTACTCTTACCCGGTGAAAATGAAGGATACAAGATCCTACAGCCTCCTCCGGGATATGAGCCCACACGCGTCGCTCCTCACAGGATGGTCGCGCCGGTCGAACAAAACGGCTTCATGATGCAGGACCCCGATCAGGTCCGCCTTGGAGGCAAGCCCATGTCTGCCGAGATCCCTGGTGTCGGAGATTTGCAATTCTTCAAGGCCGAGGATATGGCTTATTTTGGCAAGCTGACGGACGGTTCTGACGAGAATGCGTTGACGCTTGAACAGCTCAAGGAGAGAAAGATCATGAGACTCTTGCTGAAGATCAAGAACGGCACTCCACCCATGCGAAAGACGGCGCTCCGACAAATCACAGATCATGCGAGAAGCTTCGGTCCGGGGGCCTTGTTCGATCAGATCCTTCCTCTGCTCATGGAAAAGACGCTCGAGGATCAAGAACGTCACTTACTCGTCAAGGTCATTGATCGTATTCTTTACAAACTAGATGACCTTGTTCGGCCTTACGTACACAAGATCTTGGTCGTCATCGAACCACTCCTCATCGATCAGGACTACTATGCTCGGGTGGAGGGTCGCGAAATCATTTCAAACCTCAGCAAAGCGGCCGGTCTCGCCACCATGATTAGCACAATGAGGCCAGACATTGACCACGTGGACGAATATGTTCGCAACACCACAGCTAGAGCGTTTGCCGTTGTCGCCTCCGCTCTTGGGATTCCCGCTCTGCTCCCCTTCCTGCGCGCCGTCTGTAGGAGCAAGAAGTCATGGCAAGCGCGTCATACTGGCGTCAAAATTGTGCAGCAGATTCCCATTCTGATGGGTTGTGCCGTTTTGCCTCACCTCAAAGGACTCGTGGACTGCATCGGACCGAATTTGAACGACGAGCAAACAAAGGTTCGGACAGTGACGAGTCTTGCTATAGCGGCCTTGGCCGAGGCTTCGAACCCGTATGGTATCGAAAGCTTCGATGATATCCTGAACCCGCTTTGGACTGGCGCACGGAAGCAGAGAGGCAAGGGCTTGGCTGGATTCCTCAAGGCTGTTGGTTTTATCATTCCTCTGATGGACGAGGAGTATGCGAACTACTACACAAGTCAGATCATGGAGATCTTGCTACGAGAGTTCTCCTCTCCGGATGAAGAGATGAAAAAGGTTGTTCTCAAAGTTGTTTCGCAGTGTGCAGCTACGGAAGGTGTAACAGCAGGATATCTCAAGGAGCACGTACTCGACGAGTTCTTTAAGGGATTCTGGGTGCGGCGCATGGCTCTCGACAAACGCAACTATCGTCAAGTGGTTGAGACCACGGTTGACATTGGACAAAAAGTCGGAGTCAGCGAGATTCTGGACAGAATTGTCAATAATCTGAAAGACGAGAGCGAGGCATACAGAAAGATGACGGTCGAGACTGTCGAAAAGATTGTCGCCAGTCTCGGCGCCGCAGACGTTGGCGAGCGATTGGAAGAGCGCCTGATTGATGGCATCCTGCATGCGTTCCAGGAGCAGAGCGTCGAAGACATTGTTATGCTCAACGGATTCGGCTCTGTGGTCAACGCCCTCGGCACGAGATGCAAGCCGTACCTGCCCCAGATTGTCAGCACGATCCTATGGAGGCTGAATAACAAGTCGGCGACTGTCCGACAGCAAGCTGCAGATCTCATCTCGCGAATCGCCATGGTGATGCGACAATGCGGTGAAGACGCCCTGATGGGAAAGCTCGGCGTCGTGCTCTACGAGTATCTCGGAGAGGAATACCCCGAGGTTCTGGGATCCATCCTGGGCGCGTTGCGATCCATTGTGACCGTGGTTGGAATTACGCAGATGCAGCCGCCGATCAAGGACCTGTTGCCGCGGTTGACGCCCATTCTCCGAAACCGCCACGAAAAAGTGCAAGAGAACACGATTGATTTAGTTGGGCGTATCGCCGATCGCGGGCCAGAGAGCGTCAATGCGCGAGAATGGATGCGCATCTGCTTTGAGCTCCTGGACATGCTCAAGGCTCACAAAAAGGGTATCCGCCGAGCAGCCAACAACACGTTTGGCTTCATTGCCAAGGCCATCGGTCCACAGGACGTCTTGGCGACTCTGCTCAACAACCTGAGGGTTCAGGAGCGCCAGTCGCGCGTAAACACGGCGGTGGCCATCGGTATTGTGGCTGAGACGTGCGCGCCATTTACGGTGCTCCCGGCGCTGATGAACGAGTACAGGGTGCCGGAGCTCAACGTGCAGAACGGGGTGCTGAAGTCGCTGTCATTCCTGTTTGAGTACATTGGCGAAATGGCCAAGGACTACGTCTACGCGGTGACGCCTCTGCTGGAGGACGCGCTGACGGACCGAGACCAGGTGCATCGGCAGACGGCGGCGGCGGTGGTGAAGCACATTGCGCTTGGCGTCATGGGGCTTGGATGCGAGGACGCCATGGTGCACCTGCTGAACCTGCTGTACCCGAACCTATTCGAGACGAGCCCGCACGTCATTGACCGCATCATCGAGGCCATCGAGGCCATCCGGATGGCGGCCGGGCCAGGCATCGTGCTCAACTACGTCTGGGCGGGCCTGTTCCACCCGGCGCGCAAGGTACGGATACCCTACTGGCGCCTTTACAACGACGCGTATGTACAGGCGGCCGACGCCATGGTGCCGTATTACCCCAATCTCGAGGATGGAAAGGTTGATCGGCCCGAGCTCGCCATCATTCTATGAAGCGTGAGGGCACGGCATTACAGACCCCCACCTGGCTCCAAAACTTGCCAGTTGTGTGTGGTCGTGTATTCATGTACCGGTATTACTATTTTTTTTTGTCTCCTCTCGTTTTTTCCAATATGTATACAGAGGTTTGAGCCATGTAAGATGAGCTGGGTTGGCAAAGAGGAAGTCATATCCAGGCAGACGAGGGAGGGTCATTTTTTCGGCGTCATGCACACGGGCGTTTCCAAGGCACTATAAAAAGAAGCTTTCTTATTTTCACATTATAATTACGCTTTCGCTTTTATCGTTATATACGCACGCTTCTCTCTTCCTATCCCAGTGAGCTGTCAATCGTGTACTGCAGATCCGGGAGCGATACAGTCAGCCTTCTTTGCGCCTCGTCACGCTTGTAGTCTGTTCTTGATGGTGCTGCTTCAGTCGCCGCTAGTAAACGAAAGGAATGTCAAGCGAATGTTTACGGCTTTAGGTCATGATGAAACGAGAGTCTAGCAAAACCCGAAGGGGGGCGGAGAAGGGGTGGCCAGCCCGACGTCATCAATCCGAGACACTGGGCCTCTTATGCGTCGCATGAAATCCCACGCGTGTCCCGATATGAAAAAAAAGGGGGGTGGAGAAATGTCGTTGATGGGGAATGCGGATAAAAATGGTAGAAGACAACAAAGGCGTAGAATCATGTCCTAATAATTCCTAGAAATATACACGTTTGTGGTAGTTGTGAGTGATCAAGAAAACGTCACTGAATGCCTCCCCCCCAAAAGGGCGAAAAATGGTATTGGGCCGGCAAGCCTTGGTCGGAAACGCCACCTACGCAGGATGCATCCACCACACAATCCTCGGCCGAGTTTTCTTTTCTTTTTTTTTGTTTTTGGTGTTTTGTGAAACTGCTATTCCTGTGTCTCACATGCTGTCGTGGGTTTCGGAGAAAAAAAGGGGGGGAGGAGAAGCTGCGCTGTCTGCCGCGGATAGACAAGAAAAACTTGTTCCTTCATTTGGGGGGGGGCGCGGACAAGTTTATTAGTTAACTAACCTACATCACGTCACAGTGAAATACTTGTTGCTTTTCTTTACTTTTGAGTGGGTGGGAGAGTAATATCATGTTTCACTGCGGCATTTTTTTTTGGTGTTCTGATTATACAAGAGATGTATCTATATTGCGATGACGAAAAAGAGAAGTTATCTTCTGGGCTAGTTGTTATTTTTTAATGGGCAAAATACGAAGTGTATTAGTATGATTGTCTTGGAAAAATACACGTCGAAACAAGAGAGCGGTGGGATACACAGACACACACGTGTTGAGTTTGGCTGGGTGGTGAATGTAATGTGGCACACCTTAGGGAGGGGGGGTGCTGACTACGCAATCATGGGGGTTTGTAAGTAAGAAGAAGGGGGGGAGGCATTGCAAAACGGTCGTGCATGAATGTTTATGCGACCTTTAGAGGGAGGTGGGAAGGATGAGGAAGAGAGAGAGAGAGAGGGCTACCCTGCGGCTGAGAATCGGCAAGGGTCCGACGCCGCGGCCCGGTAGACGGGTAGGAGAGGGCTGGCGTATGCAGAAAAGGAAGAAAAGGGAAATGGTCTTGTTTATGCGGGTTGTCATGGATGTGTATGCTAAAAGGAGGAGTGTAGCTGCGTTGTCAAAACTTTGATAAGTAAACGGGGCAGAGGCAAAGAAATGAGAGTAAAAATAGGCGACGGGTAAAGTCGGACAGAGCACATGAAGAGACGTACTCTCATATAATTCAATCATGTCGTAAATTATAGAGCAGGTGATACACGACATCTGTACGACGCCGATTCGCATCATATATATAAATCGAACGCAAGCACAAACCATGGCCTTGGCTTTTGCAGTGTTTTGTGTTTCGTCGGAACATTGCACGCACCCGCGTTTAAAAACACACACACACACACACAACCCCATGTTCTAGAATATCGGGAGATCCGCACGAGTTTGCGTAGAAAGAAAAGGGCGGCGACGATCGCCTTTGTGCGCATGGGGCCAGGCTGGCGATACACGATGGGCTGATCAGTATCGAGTGTGACTAAGGGATCTGCATGTATATAAACGATGTGCCATTTTATACTCTAGATCTCATGTGCAGATTGGAGTAGAAGCTGGCGACGGGTTGCGGTGCAGTGCAGAGGTAGGATATTCATCACTCCTCAGCTTTGCACAGATTTTCATTTTATTTTTAAATTCTCTTTCATGGGAGGTTTTTTTTTTATTGGAAATAATGCACGAGGAGTACCGAAATAAGCACATCTTGGCACGGCATCAAAGCACTCAGCAAATAACTCACCAACACAAAAGACTGATGACGCGTCAACCTTTTTCTTCCCTTGACGACGGGACCTTTCCGAGAGACCACCACCAAAATAACCCGTCTGACTTTGCGTTTCAGGTCCCATCCCAGATAACCAAAGAAAGTCTAAACGCAAAGACATTTTAAACACAAATTCCCTTTCCCTGATTCACAGCTTCCGTCTACAACTATCCAATCTCTCGCCAAAAAAATGAGCCGGTTCCCCGGTGAATGTCACCATCGCGGACAGAGTTTTTTTTTTCCCGCAAAATTAAGCCTGTATGAAATTATCTTTTTTTATTGTTGGAAAACCCGCCAGATTGCCCCATCGCAAATTACACATGTTTTTCTCTTCATATTGCCTTGCGCCTACCGTATCTCGGCAGGCCCGGTAGTTCTTCTAGCGCATCTCATTAAAAAAAAAAAAAGAGTCTATCTTCCGGAAATGACGAGCAAAAAGGACGGAAAAGCAAAAACCACGACAGCCGATAACAGACTCTCCGAATCTGGCTGTACTACGAAGAGAGGGGGGCGGTGTGGCTGTTGTCATGTTCGGCAGATGGGGGGCGCCTTTTGGTGTCTCTCCTCTTGCCGGGGGTGGCCAAGCCCCGGACAGCACGAACAAGAACGACTTGTATTGTAGGTATCAATTGGTGATTTTATGAAGAGCAACTTCCAAAGGTACTTGGACATCTCTCGTCTTGCTAGCTATTACATCTCCATGCAAAAAGAGGTACGGTTGCGAACGGCCACTTAGACTTCTCTCTCTTGTGGAAAAAGTCCAACTCGAGAGTGGAAAGCGGATCATGCGCGAGAGCCGCGGTAACATTTCTTTTTTCGTGTGTGCTGTTGTTAACCCCCTCGGGCGCGAAATGACCGGTCAAGCGAGTCGGTAATGTGTAGTTCCTGACCCAGCCACGGGACGCGAGGGGACCATCATCGCGATACCTATATCTTCTTTCTATGCAAGACGTGAGAAGAAGAAGAAAAAAGTGCGTATCTCCCGGGGGAAAAAGACAGCCTTTCCGTTATCGGATAATATAATCCCGGGTTTTCTTTGCATCTACAGCTCTTCATTCTTCGGCCACGGGAAGCAGAGTTAGTGACGAAATATCACGGCTACTCCTTCGGAGACATCAAGGGGGGGGGAGACAGGTCTCCACCCTGGCCGTTTCAAGTGTCTATTATAGGTATAGTCTCGTCTCTGCTTAGGGACTGGCGCGAGGTGGGGGACCAGAAGTGCATGTGGGAACTTGGATCCGCTTTTACTCTTTTTGAGAAAGGCAAGGGAAAAAAAAATCGGGACAGACGGCAGCCGACATGGAGGTGGCCATTGAAAAAGCTTAGCGTGTCTCTCTCCCTCCCCCCCGGTTGTAAATTTGGGTGGGTTCGAACTAATCTGATTGGTGTAGCGTTATCGGGGGTGTCGGGGGTGTGTGATCAAGGTATATAGAACGCTCAATCTGCGGTACGATTCAGAAAGAGCCAGCAGGAACAGCATTATCAGCAATAGTCTACAATTTTAAATCTTCCGCGTTGTTTCCTCAATACTCACAAGGAGAGCAGTGCCCGAAAGCTTCAGCCAAGATCCTTCTCGTCCCGAATGCCGGGTTGGAGTACAAAAAGGTCCAACTTGTAAAGAGAGAAAAACAAGCATTTTAATCTGCGCTAGTCTTGGGAGGCTCCATCCTCTCGCTCCACATGCTGCGAAGATAAAAGCGGAGAAAAGGCTGAGATTGACGTCGAGAGCAACCCAAGTACCTTTTTTAGTATACAGTGCGGGCTGCCTTGCCCATCCTCCCTCCCGGGTTTCCATCTCCCTTACCCCCCCCACGTCATTACGTGATAGCCATTCTCTTCTTCTCTTGTTACCGTCCGTACCTGTTGTTGAGTTGATCCATCCTCACCTGGCCGGAGGGGAAGGGGGGGGATCTATTCCAACATTCTTCTCTCCTATTCTAACTTCTCTCCTTAACCCGCTGCTTGTCTGCTCCTCCTACACAATTGTGAAGATTATCAACTACATACCTGTCTAGATAGCGCACGTGCTCCAAGCCAACCCTCCTCTATGCCAATGGAGGTCTCTTACAAACTTCCCCCTTGTCGATTCCATCACCCAAGGATCTTCGTGGTTCCTGCCTCCATGATGATCAACCACATCTATACAGATCCAAGATTGTACAAGAAAATCATTCTCTTTTTTTTTATAGTTTGAACGGTGATCGACAACATCAACTCTCTATCCCGCCACACTCAAAAAGAAAAATAACCCGCCGCCACGTTTTTTTTGTCTCTTGTTTTGTCGTCTTGTTCGGGACACCCAAATTTCCCGCCCCTCCCACTGCCTCCCCCCCCGGCTTACCGAAGGAACTGGTTTCGAACTCTGACCGAGAGACACGAGATTATTATGCAGAAGCGATCCCATTCACCTAGGCTGCTTGTCTTGGCAAAAAAAAAAAAAAAGAGTCCTGCCTCGCACTTCCGTGTAGAAGAAACTTGCTCAAATTTCTCTACTTTGAACGAGTGTCTCCAGAAATGTGCAGGCAGGCAAGCTCGTTAAGACGCCTACGCTAAGTCAATGCTGGTCGAGCAACACTCTATAGAGTTACCCGTACCATGTCTAGCCATCTTTTCTCCCCCCAGATGCTTGTCTTGGGCCCCGGAGCATGGCTGTTTGGATTTTTTTCTTTTTCTTTTTATCCCTCAAGCCATAGAGGTTCTTGATCTTATGCCTTGTCCTGCTGCCTGAGAAAAGATATAATAAAAAAAAAGCCATGCTGGAAAGAACGAAATGATGTGTCATTGCATGGCTGGTGCTGGCCTGCAATGATATGCCGTCCCATGTATTATTCCTGCAACGTCTTTTTACACCAGCACTCAGTTACTAAGAAAAAAAAACGAAAAATCACGGCCCATGCCCTTTTCGAGACGGCTTATTATATTCCCTCCGCCCCCCCCCCCATCTTACGCATCATATCCCGTGCTTGTTGTTTCTCGAAATTCCCATGGCTCGGAATGCAAGTGTTGCGAGACATTAACTCGCAATGCTACCGTGTAGTTGCATCTACGTCACAGCGAAGACAACCCAATTCATCCCGATGATTGTGGATGTCGCTTACTGCACACTCCCCCTTGTCCGTCCCCATCCCTTATCTCTTCTTTTTTTTCTTTGTTTCCATCGTTCCCTTGCCCGCCGCCGCCGCCGCCCCTCCTTCCGCGACTCCTCCGAGGGCTCGACGGATTATGACAGGTTCTTCACGCTGATGACATGCCATCCGATCGTGGGGGATTGCCTCTTTCTCTCTCCTCGCTCCTTCTTTGTACCTGTTTCTCGGGCTCCGCCACCGCGTCAGACAAGAAATAGAAGTATACTCTAAGATTGATCATCGTGTCAGCAACGGGGGGGGGGGGGGGGGGGGAAAAAAAAC
>JAFEME010000320.1:0-33276 GCA_018831755.1 Niveomyces coronatus
CTAAATTTAAGCCTATAAGAGGTGACTAACTAGGCAAATTATAAGAGCCTTAAGGTAAATACGCCCTACCTCTTTGCCTATATAATACGCTCTAAGACGTATGCCCTAAGGAAGAAGCTTATAATAGCATAGCCCTCGCCGGCTAGGAGCCCTGCTTAAGTATAGGGCATAGGTTATCTAGCATAGTATTACTATTACTCTCTTTAGTAGCCGCTTTAGCCTCCTTACGATCGATACCCTTAAATAGGGCGAATTTACTAGCGTTAGGCGTATACTCGCTAGTAGCTTTAGAGACCTAGGAGCCCTTAGAGACCTAGGAGGCCTCTAATTAGCTTATATAAGCTAGCTAAATGTACTAGCCTCTAGCGGCCTTAGTAGTGAATAATTCTCTATATAAATTAAGGGTTATCCTATCGCTATAGGGTATCCTTATTACTATAACCTATACGCCTAATTTTAGATATACTAATATAATTTACTCTTTATTAATATTACTAATTAATATTATACTAGCTTTATTATCTAATAATAATCCTAATAGCTGCTCTACCTTAAGGAATATAACCTAGAGCCTCTAAACGTCCTAGTATTTTGCCTATAGGCCTTCTAAATTCTATAGCTAAGTAGGCTAGCGAGCCGTAAGGTTATCGCGAATATCCTTAAAAATAGGCATTAAAAGCTACTTCTTATGACCTTAAAGATAGCTATCTCTCTTCGCCTTAAGTAATAAGGATAGCTAGTATAGCGTTTCTAATAGCTTCTATTAAATAACTAATCTAGTTAGGTGGCTTAATTAGGAAGACTAGGTTAATTATATATCTATTAGCATTTTAGTAGGCTTTAAAACGCTTTATATAGCATTCCTTATATAAAAAATTCATTAAGTGACGATATAGGGACGAAGGTAGTGAAAAAAAGTATAGAAATAGGTTATTTTATAGGGTTGTTTAGTACTTTAGTATTT
The DNA here is from genome assembly GCA_018831755.1 of Niveomyces coronatus. Classification (NCBI taxonomy): domain Eukaryota; kingdom Fungi; phylum Ascomycota; class Sordariomycetes; order Hypocreales; family Cordycipitaceae; genus Niveomyces; species Niveomyces coronatus. The sequence goes on from JAFEME010000320.1 coordinate 965, forward strand.
TCTCCACCTATTACGCTAATAAATCGTACTAGAGTCACCAGCCTGGCTGTAATCCTGTCACTTAGGATCACAGCCTAAATCCGTCAAACTGGATCACGGGTCAGGGGCTAGGGATTGTCAAGTATTGAGAGGGGGAGACTGAGAGAGAGAGAGAGAGAGCCTGGACAAGGCCGATAAGCCTGTACTCGATGACGTGAGATGTTAGCGAGCTCTCTAAACGGCAGGTTGATGGATCTCTTGTCCCCCCTTTGGCAAAAGTGATCAACCATGTTCGGCAGTGGCCGGATTGGCATCAGGGACAGCGGGGACTTTAAGGCTGTTGGCCGAAGTGGGACGGACTCCTCTCCGGGCATAATGCAACGGCAAGCTGCCGGAGGAGAGTGAGTGAGGGTTAGGACTCTATGAGTCGCGGTGACATGCACGCTAAAGAGCGCCAGCTTGTGCGTTCCGCCTTGGATATGAATCCCCTGACAAGGATTCCCTGCTAACTCGAATCAGTCAGGCGACGCCGGCTCTACTACATGCTCCTAGACGTCCTCTTTGCTTCGGACACGATAGCTCAGCATCTACCCAACGAGTAACGTTGCCAGCAATGGTTTGGGATTCATGTCTAACGGAGGTCTTCTCCGCCGAGGCCTCGTAGCCTGACGACTCACGATGTGATTAGAGTATAAAGAAGGCCCTCATCTCCCGCCGATTTAGAGCAGAAGAAGAAGAAGAAGAAGAGACAAGCAACAGACAACTCTTCAGCAGTTACCAACTCACAAAACTCAAACTACCTTTTTGATCTCCAATCTTCTCCAAAATGAAGCAGTCAGTCAGCGCCCTCCTCTGCCTCGGCGTCGCCTCCGGCGTCATGGCCATGCCCTCCAGCCAGTCGCCCTCCTCCGTCCTCTTCGGCCGCGCCGGCAACTGCGCCCGCAGCTCCGACTGCGCCCCCGGCTTCTGCTGCTCCCAGTACGGCTACTGCGGCCAGGGCGCCGAGTACTGCGGCAACCAGGGTGTCTGCGGCAACACCGGCGGTCCCTGCGCCCCCGGCCTCTGCTGCTCCCAGTACGGCTACTGCGGCAGCGGTCCCGAGTACTGCGGCGGTGGCGGCGGCGGCGGCGGCAACCCCCCTCCCCCCCCTCCTCCCCCTCCCTCCGGCGGCGGCAACGTGACCTGCACCTCCCGCCGCCTCTACCAGGGCGACGGCTCCACCGGCGCCGGCTGGCCCTCGGACTCGACCTGGGCCAGCTTCGACACGCTGTGGCGCGTGAACCAGGGCACCATGAGCATCTCGTGCTCGCAGTTCGGCCAGGCCAACAACTCGCCCCAGGAGATCAACAACATCCGCTCCGCCATCCTCAGCGTCGCCTCCCAGGCCGGCGTCGACGCCCGCTTCGTCCTGGCCGTCGTCATGCAGGAGAGCAAGGGCTGCGTCCGCGTGCCCACCACCTTCGGCTCCGTCGCCAACCCGGGCCTCATGCAGGACCACGCCGGCTCCCACTCGTGCTTCAACGTCAACCCCTGCCCCAACGACCAGATCGTCGGCATGATCCGCGACGGCACCTCGGGCACCTCGTCTGGCGAGGGCCTCCAGCAGATCCTGAACCGCCTCTCCTCCCGCGGCGCTCAGCGCGTCTACCAAGCCGCCCGCATCTACAACTCCGGCAGCATCCCCGCCAGCGGCAACCTCAGCGAGGGCGGCGCCACCAGCTCCTACGCCTCCGACATTGCTGACCGTCTCGGCGGCTGCGTCTTCTAAGCGTGCCATATACCTAAGCCGGGGCTTCTGATTTTGTTGCCGACAAGGCCTGCAAGAATCTTTCTGACTTCTGACGAGAGATTGACATCTCATTCATCGTACATATTCTTCTTCTTGTATATATTGTCCACGGTAGAATGTACATATTTCTCACCAAATCAAAAATCCTGTTGAAATTGAAACTTTACAACTTCTACCGTAATATATGTTGACTTGAATGGTATATCGGCAAGACAAGTAGACATTAGTCAATTTATATATAAATGCAATAAAAAGCGGCGACGATACCGCGACTGAGATTTTCCTAAAGGGACAACCACCATATTGGGTGGGCTGGACCACAATTACCAGAGGCAGGCAAGCCGTTGCATGTTTTACTTTCTTAAACAATGTCATGTCTTTTCTGTTGCCAACTTTGGTAGCGATCGCAACCACGAGTGGTGGCTGTCGTGCCCTCAAATCTTGCGTCGCTTCACAACGATATGAGTAACGGCTGCTATCAACCTCCTTACCTTACATGTAGAGACATAATATTAAGAAGATCCCTTCTCGACCCAGTCGTCACTGGAATATTCACGGGTGACCATTGTTATGTCACAAAGTACGAGCAATTATTACCTTGACCTCTACTTCTTTAGTTTCAGTAATCAGCCATTGTCACCGCTAGTCCTGATGGATACACGAAGTATACAATATGCAGTTGATACTGATGTATACTTCCCGAGTAGCGATATCAACGTGTCGGATATCTAGTACTGTCCCCATTCAACGTCCTGGCTCTTGACCGTGCCCTTGCACATCATCATCCCCTTTGCACCGACCCTGCCACGGCCTCCAAAGCGTCTGATCGAGTCCGTGATGATCTCTACGATGTCCTGCCCGCCGATTTTGAAATCGACATTCCCGTTCTTCTTGATGCCCTGCACGCCGAAACGGCAGCTTCTATACTGATCTAGCTGATGTTGGTGGCCAATGACATTCTCCACCTCGTGCTCGGCCCATGTCTTGCTCATGGTTCTTACGGTCATGTAATGCTTCAGAGGATCGATAGTGCCGCATGGATGCCCCGAGTCTAAGACGAACGGATACTGCCCCGATGCTGTCCAGACAGCTGGAATAGCGTACGCGTAGAATGCCCTCGCGCATGTTCGCCGTCAGTGAGGCTGCGGATTCGTCCGACGCGTTTTTTATATTTGATGGATCAATGCCGCTGCCTGAAATAAGCTTGCCGTCGGAGATCACTGTGGTAAGTGCGCGGATCGAATCATCGTTGCCGCTAAACAACGTTTGGGACTCTTGATCGACAGCCGTTGCCCAAGTTGAGACAGGTTGAGCCATATAGGCAGAAAACAAGTCCTTGGCAATGCTTGTACTGCCGTCCTTCAAGTTTGCCGTGTCTTCCGCGTTCTTGACGAGATATGGCATTTTCGAAAGCACTTTGCGTCGAGAATAGAACTCGCTTGTTAGTATGCCTATCTGACTTGAAAGGTAAAGAAGCTAGAGGGTGCACACGCTTGAATTGAAGAACGGACCAGCAACGACGGTAGATCCCAGGCCTAAGACATCCATTAGGATATTCAGCCACTTCGTGTCGTCTTTCGGCGGAACTGGAGTAAAGGTCCTGACAAAGGCTGCCATTTTACCAGTGATGACTGTCCCGCCCGCATTATAGAGAGCGTCGTGGTACGACTTGTACATTTGACGGATGACGACGAAACTGTTCCAGATCTCGTAAGCTGCCGGACCTGTGCCAGAACCAACGGTATCTGTGCATTGTTTAATTGTGTCACAGTCGCTTGAAGCTGACAATTCGCCACACGATGCCTGCTCAGGCCCGTGAAAAGTGTCACTGATTGACTGAGAGAACTTTCTGCTGACGGGTTTATCATACGTCTTCCAAACCTCCAGAGCATCACTCTATGCGTCTGGAGCGTCCATCATCCGCCAGCGTGCTTGAGGGCTCAAGCCACGTAAATCTGCGACACCCCAATCGTAGCATGTCAAGCTAGTCCAATTGCCATGGAGTTCACCATAGGCCCAAGGATCCTACCCGGAGAGCGCCTTGCTAATGAAGCCTCGCCATCCATCGACCGAGGTGGGCGCTTCTGCATAGCTCTCTAGGTCAATGGCCCAATTCGTTGTACCTCCCAAATTCAGAGCCCGATAAATGACTGATCTTGCCTCCGTTAGTTGCGGGCTCATATATGATACCCACTCCGTCTTGTCGTATACGAGAATATTGCTGTTGATTTTTGCGTCCACGTAGTCGTAGTCGACCCGAGTAGGATCGCGCATGATCTCCTTGAGCTCCGCATCGGAGATGTAGCCGGCCGTATCGGTTCACACGCCCTTCTTGGCGTGCGAGTCTCTTGGTCCCCCGGTGTAAAAACAGTCAGGACCGTGACAGCTTGTGTCCGCCATGCCAAAAGATCGCCCGTAGCTCGTGACTCCAACGACTACTTGATTAGAGGGAACACCTGCCTTTGTAACTCTGATTGGCCAAAGTCAGTACCGTTACTGCAGCACTGATACAAGTCAGCCTGATGACGAGAGCTTACCATGACCAATGCATTGATAGTTTCAGTCAGATTGACGCCGCCACGGAGACACATGTCCGACGGACAACCGGCTTGCGACCATTGGTTTTGCGAGTCCCACTGTTAATCAATGTAAGAATCCAATTTGCGCCTTTTTCCAGCAATCAAGGTGATCAAGGGAGTATATACGCACCTGACCATGCAAATCGTAGGTCATAAAGACAACATAGACAACTTTACTCATCTTTTCAACAGGGAAGCCCTTCAGATACCAGTATGTAGCTGGAGCAGCAATAGAAAGCGACTTGTCATGAAGCAGATTCCTCAGAACAGCGAGGAAAGCTAGATAATTGGTACCTTCAGACTTGTCGCCCGGGGGAATGTTGGGAATATCCGGAGCAGACGGATATTCCCAGTCAACGTCAACACCATCTAGGTAGGTCGTGAAGGCGTATGAAATTAGCAGTATTCGTGGCCAACTTGAGGCGGTTGGCGCTCGTCACGCCTTGGCGAAAAATGTTGTAAGTGCTCGGACTGGTCGAAAACTCCCGACCGCCGAAAGAAAGGATCCTCTTGACTCCTCGGAGACGCTTGAAGTTGGAAAACTCATACTCCGTGAGCTTATCAGGCATATAGATCTGGTAGTCGGGGTTATGCTACCAAATGCGGAATGCAAATGGGTATACTTGGACGTATCAATCATCAAGGCATCGAGATTGAGGCACTTGCGGCCGAGACTATATCCCTCGAAATATTCAATCTTTCGGAAGACGGGAGGTGCATTGCTGCGGAGAAATTGTGTCCCGCAATTAGATATGCATCCTTTGTGCCTTGTCTTGCAGTACCGGGAGCTCCTGTATTAGTGTCGGTATAAAAGTCGGTAGTCGTGCCACATTGTCCCCAAACATCGCAGCAGGCCTTCAATGGGCAGGGTTTCAAGTCTTTCGAACTCGTACCGTCTGTCGGGGGCTTTGTTCCGGGCACTTGGAGTCCACAAACAGTATTGGCAATCGGTGCCGGCATAGGAGGCGCGCCCTTGGTCAAGAAACTGATGGTACCCTGCCAGACGTTCCGGCAGCCATTCCAGGCCCATGTGTCCGCATTGTAGACATCGATCTCCTCGACTGTGATGTCATTCTGCGCTGCAATGCTTGAGAACGAGTCGCCGCTCTGCACCGCCCAGGTCTTGCAAGAGCCATCCGGGTTCGGCTCGGGGCGAAAGTTGGGCAGCTTGTCCGCCGAGCAACAAACGTGCTGGAATGGGACCAGTTCTGCATAGAAACTAGAGCCAGGATTGTACTTGGTAAATGCTGCTCCAGAGATTCCGTATCTTTGTGCGAGAGAAGCGCAGCCATACCCTACCTTCACCTGCATGGTGCGACATTCGGCTCGCGTCTCCAATGAGCTTTTTGCCGACTTCTGCGTTCCGCCTTTGGCCGCTAAGAATGATCCACGAGTGGCATTCCTGGCGTTTGTAGAACTGAAGTAGTGAGGGAGAGAGCTTCGAAGAAACGCTGGGCCCGAGATGAATCTAGAATTGGAGGACTTGAGGCAGTGGCCGTTGCGCCAAGACCGAAGTGTGTCTTGTACTGTGGCAAACGATGCGTTGCTAACGGCCGCAAAGCCACAGGCGTGGTCTATATCATAGCCCCGAACTACACAACTTCATTTGCAAACTATCAGAAGTCAAGCTACTGTTGAGGTTGGCCAGATGCTGTTGTAAAGCTTGCAGGGCAAATGAGCCTGTACCGATATTGTCCAAACCCTTTCCGATAACGAGACCGGCAGCAGCGTTGCCGGAGGCGCCGAAGAGGAACGATGCGTCGCTTGTATTATTTGCAAATCCACTAGCAAGGTATTGATGCATCTGCGTGACGAGATTTCGAACGTCGGCAAGGGCCAATACACCGTTAGAGCCCCAACCAATTTCGTAGCTCGTGGCTCCATCATCATAGGATCTGGTATTGGCATCGGCTTCGGGTAAGCCGGACAGATTGTCCCAATCAGCACCGCAGGATGAGCACGCAAATATGCGATGGAGGGAAGTGGAATCTTCGACATTGTCGTAAAGAGAAAATTGGTAAAATCGGCTTTGAGGACACGAACTGAACTGGTCGAAATTTTGTTACATAGACCAATTACGAGCGTCGGGCCCTGACAAACTGCATCTTGCCGGGCAAGCATCCCTCCCACGATATTCCGGACTGGCTGCTTGGTGAGTGGCGATTTGAGCCAAGGTCAGGTTTGCAGACCAAAGCAAAGAGACGACGATGATTACATGGTGGAGGCGATATAATTGCATCTGGCTATTTTGAGTGAGAGGATGAAAGACGCCGAGAACAATAAGCGAGTGTCTGATCACTTTCAGTAAGACTAAAGAGAGATGAAAACAATTGCAAGGCAGGGTGATTATTATCTTGTCCTCGCTGCTGCTGTTCCCTTCTTATCTCTTCGCTTGCAACAGATGCTCCCGCACGTCAGGCCAGCACCAAAAATGTGATGGTCTTCGAAAAGCAGTTTACCGACACAAGGCTCCGGTTATAATGCCAAGATGGCTGCAGGTGACAAAACAAGGTGTCATTTCCGGTGGCAGCTTACAGATTACGGGCTCCGCCGGAAACGTACAGCCAGCAACTTATAACTCATGTAGGCGAGCCGGGGGCATGCATGATATATGATAAGTGATCATGTATATACTGTCCAGTGTAAGCGGTCTCACTTTGGCTGCTCCACCTAGTCGACAAAGCGTGCATACATACACAAGCACACGCCCTCTCGAAGGCATTACTTCAAGCTTGTATTTAGGCGGAACGGCATCCAAACGCCCCTGCCCACCCAGCCGGGCATGACCGACGGCTGCAACAAATTTCGCTTTGTCCACACCGGTGACACCTGCGAGGAGATTGCCACGGACAGCGGCATCGCCATGTCGAGCTTGCTCCAGTGAAACCCACAAACCGGCAGCGCCTGCTCAGGTCTATGGGCCAATGCCTACGCCTGCGTGGGTGTCGTCGACTTCTCGCTCAAGTCGTACTACCACGCCGACTGCACGGGAGACGTTCACAACGTCGTCAACCTGGCTGCAGGCAGCGATGGCCTCTGCATCGATACTGGCTGTGCTGTCGGAGGGCTGGACGTTGCCGGGGCCGGTCTCTGTCCAGAGTCTCAAGTGCAAATTAGCTACTGGGAAAAGCCGGGTTGCCAGGACAAATGGTCTGGTTACAGCTATGCCAGCAGGGGCCAGTACAGAGGCCTGTGGTCTCAGGGATGGAAGTTTGGGGCTCTGCATCTTCGTTGCGCCAAGAGTCAGGACGACTGTATAGATAAAGGCACATGTACCTACGTACCCGAACCGTCGAAGAACATTTGCTAAGTTTGATAGTCGGGTAGATTGGTAGAATAGATAGAAGTGATGTGAATAGTAATTTTAACTAGTTTATCCACGACATTGGGAGTATACAACTTTATTCATATTTGAACTGTATTCTACAAACATTCCCAGCAGCGTTGGCACAGTGCGCAGGAGTGCCTGTTTCACCGTCGGGCGGCTAAGATGCGCGACCGCCTCGGCTCAGGGGCGCTACAACCAACACCAGGTCTCGTACGATTTGTTAGCAGCCGCCCCCCCCCCTTCCTTCCTCAGCTATCTCAGCAAGCTGCCGCCATCTACGCACTGTGCGCAACGAAACCACCCCCCATACATCGCCCATCTTTGCGAGACGTTATTTTACACATGGTGCATGCGCATGTCCGCGTCTCCAACTCGCCACTATACACGTCGCAAGATCGTTTCAGCAACCGTGTACCCAATCTAGTCTTCGTGCGCGCTTATTGAAAAAAAGGTTAATGCACTCATCACTTCCATCGACGCCGCCAAGAGCCGCCCGTGACGATGAGCGGAGGTTCAAGAACATCACATTGCCGTGCGAATGGGTCGAGGACTACCGACCTGGCGGATATCACCCGGTGGCTCTTGGAGACATGTTCAATGGCGGGCAGTATAGGGTCCTGCGCAAATTGGGCGAAGGCTCGTTCTCCACCGTGTGGCTGGCCCGAGACGTGCGGTATGTGATTCGGGGCATGTCCTCGGCATGTAATGAGGTTTGAAATACTGACTGGCGACAAGACAAGGCAGATATGTCGCGCTCAAAATTGCAGTCTCCAGCGTTCTCGAGCAGACAAGCGAAGAGCGAATCCTAGGCTACATCACTAGTCATTCCACCGCACAGGCCAAAAGGCGCATCACGCAGCTCGTAGATAAGTTTCGTCATAAGGGACCTAATGGAACTCACCAATGCCTCGTCTTCGAGATCATGGGACCTACTGTGAACAGTATGGTCGAGGAACTACCGCAGTTCAAACCCCGTAAGTACGGGATGACAGTTCGTTACCCGCCGAGCATGGCCAAAAGTATTCTTAAGCAGGCTTTGCAAGCTTTGTCGTTCCTTCATTCGAATGGCATTGCCCACGGAGATCTTCAACCGGGTAATATGCTTTTCAACATCGAAAATATTAACTCACTTTCGGAAAACATACTCTGGCAGCAGCCAGGGAAACAGGAAAGAAACCCTGCCTCTTCGTCTGTGGAAAGGCTGGACGGCAAACGCGACTTGTGGGCGCCGCCGTATCTCTATGTGGCGCAACCTCTCGCGCAATTTGCGCCATATGATGCAAACCGGCTCAAGATCAAGCTGTCCGACATGGGCGGAGGTGAGTTGTTCTAACAATCTGAAAGGTTCCGGCTAATCGGAGCAGCTTACTTCCTATCCGACGCGCCTACCAAATGCGTCACCCCTGTCGGTCTGCGCGCACCTGAGCTGATTCTTTGCGAGAAAATGGGCGCTCCGCTCGATATATGGAGTTTCGGCTGCCTGGTCTTTGAGCTCATCACAGGACGGCCGCTGTTCTGCATACTTAGGTCCGATGATGAGGACGACGAGCACATCTTACGGTTCATTGCTCGACTCGGCGCGCTACCTGATGTGCTCTTCCGAGCTTGGAAGACGTCACATCTTTATTATAAACCAGACGGGACGCTATTTAACTGCGAGCCCGGGGGTGCATCTGAGGGTGAAGAACCATTTATGGCACCGCAAACGCCCATGGAGGACATCTTTGACGAGGCTACCCCCGATCTCGATAAGGATGAGTGCGATCAAGTAAAGAAGCTGGTTCGATGGATTTTACAGTATGAGGCTGATAAACGGCCTTCAGCTGCTGAAATCCTGCGACATCCGTGGTTTCAGGCAATCAAGCTGGAAGACTCATAGGGCGAAATCCCGAACCCCGTAGCACAGCTTATCACCAACACATATCTGCATCAATTTATTCTTCTAGACACAGAGTTTCTGTAAAATGCACGATGCTATCGTTGTAAGAAAGCGACAGAGAGATCTAGTAAATTCGTATGTTGTAAAAAAGCCTATAGAGTACTATGTAGTATTAAAGACTGATATGATTCGAGATACAAATAGAAAACCCATTATCCTACGCTCTATTAATCCGCTGATAACCCGCACTAGGTAAACATCAAAAGCAAAAACTAAGAAGAATAAAAAGAGCGAATCTGTTTCTTTTTTCTTCCCGCGACCACTCGTCTCACACATCTCCCCGTCGAGTCCTCCCTATGACGCCATCGTGTGCACCCAGCTGACGCCGCCCACAAAGGGCTCGTCGGCCTTGACATAGTCCAGAACCTTGCCCTTGCGCACGTCGCGGGCCGTCTTGTAATCGGAGACGATGTAGTCGGCGACGTTGTTCGACATGACCTTTCTCCTCAGGAAAGAGTACACCGCATTCGGCCACGCCTGCTTACGCGTGGTGAAGGCGGACAGGAACGACTGTGACTTGACTGGCGCTGACCGCTCCCGCTGGTACTCGGCGAACAGCTTACCGAGCGTCTCGAGCGGCGGGCTACCGCCCGCCGCGGCGATGCGCTCCCGCAGGCCGTTGCACAGGACCACGACGTCCAGGATGCCGTTCTGGAAGCCGCGGCCGGCGTTGGGCGTGAACTTGTGGCACGAGTCGCCGACGAGCACGATGCGACTGAAGCTCCAGTGCTTGACGAGCCCCTCCTCGGCGTAGGACATGCCGCACGAGATGCGCTTCGCGGCCACGTCCCGGACCTTGAGGGTGCCGTCGACGGTGAAGTCGGCAAACGTCTCCCAGTTCTTCTCGATGTCCTTGTCGGTGTAGCGCGCGCGGCCCTTGGTCGGCTCGGGCAGCTTCGTGTAGGTGAAGAGCCAGGAGCGCTTCGCGCCCACCACGTACATGGTGGAGAGGTCCCTGTGCTGGCCCTCGAAGTAGGCACCGTTGGGGGACTCGACGTCGATGCTGCACCACATGCAGTTATATGTCGATGTGTAGGGCACCTCCGGGTCCCAGTCCCTGCCGGGCTGCGCCTCCAGGGCCAGCTCGCGCATCAGGCGGCGCGTCCTGCTGTGCGTCCCGTCGGCGCCCAGCACCAAGGACCCCGGGTAGGTCGTGCCGTCGGCGCACGTGACGAGCACGCCGCTGCTGTCCGTCTTTATGTCGGTGACGGTCTTTCCGGTCAGGATGTCGGCCTGCTTGTCGGGGAGAAGCGCGTTGTAGAGGACGCCGACGAGCTCGGCCCGCTCAAAGGCCCATGGCGACGTGCCGTGACTTTCCCGCTCCCAGAAGGCGTCAGCTCGGAACGAAGCGGGCATCGTGGATCGATCAGTACATCAGACACTCACTTTTTCCTCATGCGCGGGAAAATGTTCGACTCGAACAGCATGGTGCCGTCTGCCAGGTATTCTCTTTTCACCGTGAGCTCGGTGCCGATCGGCTCTAGCGCGTCTAGCAGTCCGAGCTGATGCATGATGCGCAGGCTGTGCGCGTCCAGCACCAGGCTGGAGCCTTCGCCGACGACGATGGCCTCTCGGCGCTCGAGGAGCGTGAAGTCGATGCCGGCCGACCGCAACGCGAGGGCTGCGGTGAGGCCGACGGGGCCCCCGCCCACGATGATGACTCTGAAACCGGTCATGGCGGGATGAGTGTCTGATGACACTTTGCGGATGTCAATGGTGAAAGTTCCTCCTAGCAATATGCCGAGAATACCGTTTCATTCAGAAGAAGGAAAAGCACTCCTAGCGACCTGCAGTGATTGACGGCTGATGCAAGCACTTTTGTACCCGCATCTTGTGCTGCTCGGCCTTGCCTTTCCCATAAGCTGTCCGCCAGTTTCTCCGACCCGAACCTTGCCCTTCGATGTGCTAGTCGGACACATTTCTGGTGGTTCGGTGAGAGGCAAATGACAGGTGAAGGCTCGGACTTAGCAGACTGTCGGATAGCTCGACTGACCGCGGGAAAACGAATATATGGCGCGCCGGATGCTCGCAACCCTACGTCTATGTACACGAGGGTCCTGTCTCCGACTCATGTCTGTTATTACGCCGCGGTTCTAGACGGTAAACGATATACGGCTCGCTGGTTCCAGGATTGGCTAGGTATCCCTGCGTCCAGTAAGCCCCTTACACACGCGGATCCAATAGTATTCTCTGCCCTGCCACGCCTGCATCACTCACGCGGTGCGACCAACTTGTTATGGCGACCCTCCTCTAGTTGACTAGCTCCTGCTCATCCATACCTGCCGAGATGGCCGTTTTTTTATGTGGCTTCTTGGCTTGTTATGGCTTTGCTGATCTTGCCTCTATCCATGTGTCTCATGAAGGAGAGGACACTGTCGCGCCCTCTTTCCTCGAGAAATAGCGAATCAGTTTGTTAGTCATGAGCGTTCGGGGCGACTATGCACAACCTATTCCCAGCAGTAATAGAGATTTACTTATTCGAGCATAGTTCAGCCAAGGTCGTGGCCGCAGCGTAGGCCTTGTCTGCTCATCATGCTGCATGCATTCGCCTCGGGTATGTCTCTATTCATATAACAAATGAAAAACTAGTCCTCGTCCGAGTTAGTCTCTGTACGCTAATGTACCCAGTCTCGCCCGGGATCCCATCCCATGGGTGGCCCGGACTTTGCCAAGCACAACGGTTGACAGGCAATGTTCTCCGTCCCTGGACGGTTTGTGTCGCACGTCCAAAGTAACCGCAGTACATCTCAGTATACATGAGCGACTGATGCCGGCCTTATAAAAAGCAACGGACTTTTATTTTCTCATAGTCACCGGTACAGTGATCTGAAGCATAACCTTGCTCTGCCATAGTATCCGTATAAATGGTTTCAGAAAATAGCTATACGGAAAAAAACAACTCCTCCTCTTCCAAGCCTATTTATTCGTAGTCGCGGACAAAGAATCATGTCCCGTGCTGGACGATGTTTAGTCCGTCTCGGCTTTGACGTGTTTTGCCCCCATGCCTCCATTTCAACGTTTCCTTCTACAAAACGATACATAAAACATGCAATACACCATGTAATAACCTTGAAAACAGCGCAGGTTATTCTTAATACGATAAATTGAGTGTCCGATTGATTCTAAAAACAAGCTCTAAATTTGAGAAAATTTTGCTTTAGGGTAGGCCACTTCTACCTTGAAAGTCACTACGTCGTTGTGTATTGTTCACAAACCATGACTACTCATCTAATGAATAAACCATGATTTTACGCTTGGAGATGTCATTAAATCGAAAGACACATGTGAGCGAGAGCATAGCTAAAGAAAGAGATATACAAATAGGGAGAACGACACAATGCATCACATGATTGCTTGGAAACCCAACCCAAGACTCGCAAACCCGGCGCGACAAAAGTACAAAGTCGCAATCTCCACCCGTCGTTAACGTTGATCTCAGGCGGCTTCTTGATTAAGGCGTTGCTGTACCCAATGCCAGTGAATGGAGTGTTCCGCATCCTCCGGCAGTTGAGCACGTTGGGGCGAGGAGGCACCTATAGCTAAGGCTTGACCGCTTGGTAGAGGCTAGCTTCAGAAATGATATTGCTTTGTAACATATATGGTAATATTTCGAATCTGATAATGAAAACAAGCCGGCGGCTTAACGGTAAGAGTCGACTCAAACTCCATAGCCAATACTAGAATGAACTCATGTATTCAGGCTCTAAAAGCTGCTTAATCTGGTACTCGGCGGTGGGTCAAGCCTATTTTACCGCAGGGTAACACGGTGGTATACATTGTCTAGAATCCTCGTTTGAGAACCGCCAAACTATACTCGTACCCGTTAGAGTGTTCTTCAAAGCACGTATAAATCATCGTTTATCAGACAGGTTGGTGTCCGGTATGTGCGACGCTTCTTCATGCAATCACCGCTCTGTGTATATAAATAATGCTGGCGATATCTGATCCCGATCCCACCTTGGCTTGTCCCGGGTCCATGACACTCATCTTTTGCCCCCCCCTACCAACAATGTCTGACACACCAAAAGCAGACGCCGAAAAGGCACAGGCCTTGGCCATCCTCAATGACTTCCACGTGTACTTCAGCAGCCCCCCGCCTTTGACAGAAGGATCCCGCTACACCCTCCCGCGCGGGCACATCATGGTTCCCTTCTCGCCAGAGATGGGCGGTCTAAAGACCGAGAAATTTGCCGACATGTACAAGCGGGTCGACGAGAAACTCACGGAGCAGTACGGGCTCGGCATGACGGGCTTCGCACACCGTCTGGACGAGCCGGCGGCCGAGGTCTTTGTGTCCGGGAACCTCGCCGCCGTGCTGGCCGGCTGGTCAGCCCGCACAGACGAGCGCGGCGATTTCATCCACACCGTCCACGCATGCACGCTGTTCCGGCTGCCGGGTGAGGCGGCAGCCATGGGGCAGAACCCGTGGCGAATTTCGTCGCTGGTAGACATGGAGCATCTGCCCTACGACGTCCCCATCCCGCGCGTGGAGACGGGCCCCGCATCGGAAATTATCGCCCCGTTCGAGGAATTGCTTGGCCTTATCGAGGCTCGGGACTGGGAGGCCATTCCGAAGCTGCTGCTGCCGGGCAGCTCGGCCACGATTTCGCGAGAGTCGCAGGCTCCCGAGGTGTTGTGCTGGCCGGAATACGTGCAGCACCTGCGAGCGGAGGCGGGAAGCGGGCCCATCACGAAGAGGAAGCTGCGAGATGTCGCGGCGCGTCGCTGCAGTGACCTAGCGTTTGTGTGGGCGCCATTTGTGCTTGTCGTCGATGGCGACGAGACTGCTCACGGGGTTTCCGCCTGCTCTTTCAGGTTGGAACAGGGCAAGTGGCTCATTACCAGTATTGCAGAGACAAGACTAAGTAAGTAAAGGGAGGAGCATCTTTGAAGGGCAGGCCGCTATTGACACCGGGGCGTAACCCTCGCATCGTGGTTCCAGGCCGATGTAGTAAAGACGATTTTGGGAAACCAACCCAGTTTCGCAGCCTAGCGCAGGTCACAAATAAACAATGCTTTCGCCAGTCGTAACGTTCAACGCATTGCGATAGACAGTATTCTTTAGCTCAAAATGGCACTACGCAGTGCGAAGGAGGCGCGCCATGCGTGTACGTGTCGAGACGATGCACACAAGATTGCTCGCGATGGATTACCTGCCGTTGTTGACCGCGTTCCTGAAACAGCAACGAGCTTACTAAGGCACTCGCTCCTGTTGGTTGGTGGTGGCTGTCAGATCGCTGCGCATGATACTGAATAAAAATGGTACAGCCTCCAGGTAGGTAGCAGTAGACAGGCTGCCTGTCGGTATTGCAAAAATGCCAATAGCAACTTCATGGCGGCACGCGATGTGCTGTAACATGCTAAAGGCCCCCAGATAGGACGATCGGCGTCCCCGAGCACTCCTCGCCCCATCCACGTTAAACCCTCGTTTCATCACATTGCCAGCCACCTGTCGTCCGTTTCTCCTCGGCGATCGAAAGCGTACTTGGCTCAGCCGCGGAGCTCCCCATCCCGTGAGATCTCGCCCCAATGGGGACATGATCACGCGATGCATGCCCAAGCCCAGGAACGCGGGGCCCTCGCAGTTGAGGATACCGCGGTGCGGAGGTGGCTCACCCTCTTGGCGATGAATACTGTCCGATTCTACAAATGCTATGGTCCCTGCGTGGAAGGTTCGCTGCGTGACTCGCGCATCCCTCGTCCACAGCCGAGACTTGGGCCGTTTCATTCGATAGCAGCCTTTCATTGCTGTTTGCGCCAAGATTTGCTGCTCGAGCAATGCCTAAAAACGACAAAATCGACGACAAATGGGCGGAAATCGGACACATGATCGTGATGCAAGATCACCAGTCGGGCTCACCGCTTGTATTCACGCTTGGCGGCCTGAATCCTTTCAACATTCTTGTTCGAGACGGAAAACTTGTGGCCGTCAATGACTGGGAGTTCTCGGGATGGTAGGCCGATCACTGGGAATACACATCAGCCCGGCTAGGATACAAGACGTGGCAAGCATAGCAAGATCTAGTTCCAAAATTCATCGACCCATTTCCAGATGAGCTTGTGATGAAGACAATCAGGTCACGATGGTGGGGCGACCTCTAATTGAGTCATACAATACCTTTGTGACGTAGGAACTTTGTGCCATGAAGACGAGCTACATAACAGCTACCTTTCTCGTCTTTTTCCTCTTTTCTGGGCGGATGAACGCGGCGGATGGCGCATTTGCGGCTTCTACAGATGCGGGCTGCGTAATGACTTAGCGCTTGTCAGGCCCCAGGCAGTGATCGACTCGACGCTGGCGGACCTCAGCTTTCTATAGTCTTGGTCGTGGTGTACTGACGGCGAACACAAAGTAATGAGGCGTTCGTGTTGGACACGGTGTCACCCACGGCACACTGTATAGCGGTCGCGTGGCATCACTCGGATGGACTAGCGTCGTATCACCTAGGACGGCACCTTGTGTGGCTGAAGGATGATCTTGCTCGATGTTGAACATGGCGGTGTGGTGGTTGTGTTGTCAAAAACAGGCATCGCAACGTTGATCGAAAACCACTGGGGGTTTCTGGTTCTACAATCGAAACACAGAGCTCAGCAGTCTTTCGCCTATATCATACATATATTAATGGAAATGCCCACTCACCACTGTGAAAGCATACTGTTGGCCTCGTTCGCAATGTATCCGAGGGCGTTCTGCAGCAATCAATAGAAAGCCACCCCCAACAACAAGAGTTGAACTATAGACGATAATAAGCTAAAACAGTATTCAGACTGTAGAATCATGATCCATTTTGGTGTTCCCGTACTAGAGACAAATTGGTGTCAGTTACTCATCCATCATCTGATCGCAGTGTCATATCTGTAGGACTTCGAGGTACTTTCGTCGCTTTCAACGTTTCCGCATTTTGGGGAGGTAGTATTACAATATACTGGCGTTGCGTATCGATTTGAAATCTAAAGGAATGCCCAGAGAGCAATAGTTAATCAAAACGGCAGCTGTCGCAGACGGGATTGAAAGTGGACAGAGGTGATAGAAAAGCGAAAATGTTATGCTTAAAGCTCAAAAAGGCCAAAACCATTTTCGCTCCAATAAATATAAGTACGGGACTTTGCACCAGAAGAAATTCTGCTGATTCATTAGTAGAGTTTGATCCTCTTTGTTTCATCAACAGGGGCGGACACGGCTTATTCGCGATCTGTCGCGTGCCTGCAAACACGAGGCGATGACAGGGTGACTCGGGGCGTGACGCTCCGATGATACTGTAGCACGGACATTGAATATACAATGTATCCTCGACGAGTCTACGGGGCTCCTGTAGTATGAAGTAGCCGCACGGCATTTACCATCGAGCATCGGCTGTAGACTTGCCACGTCGACCTCGCCCGAAGCGTCTATTGCGTCGTCGTCCTGGTAGATTATTTGCGGATTCATCACGCCCAATATACTCCACACGGTACATATAGTTTTGTTACACTTTATTATGTTCGTTTTGTGACAATCGGCCGATAACGCAGCTCTGGACTAGCAATCTGGCAAGCCAGATAATTCGAATCAGTGTCGAAATCACCTCAATATCCTCAATCCCAAAGCAACGCTCCATCGTCAGACAGAATCTACTCACGTCGCTTGCTATGACGTTTATAGCTGTGGATAGAGTTTGATGGGATGTCATCCTCGAGGTCCTGCTATACTATCGCATCGTATACGTTCGAAAAGAACTTCGCTTCGTAGGCTGTCGCCGTGGTGTCGTGCAAGACCTTTCTATGTTGCCCCTTTTCAGTAACAACTGATGGTGATTAAGCATTACTGATTTACGTAGGGGACTCACCGTGCCTCCGATGGCACCTCTCTCGAGCTTGGAAGTACGTAATACGATACCAGGATCTTCAACAGGCCGGTCTTGAGGCACAGTCCCTAGAGAGGACACAACACGTAGTATTATATAGTATCACGTGTCACGCGTTACAAAGCATCTGGGCTTGGCGAATAGAACCTTAAAGAACCATACACGTATCATCATTAGTGTTGACGGCCAACTCCGGGTTAGCACTTTGCGGATGTACACAAATCATCCGGAAATCTTGCAGTCCATAGTACCTTGATCAACATACCTCATCAATTTACACGAAATAAAAATCAAAACAGACGTAAATAGGCGTAAATAGACGGCTCTCGGCGCTGCCACGTATGCACAATTTTGTGCGGCATACTCAAAGGGGCTTCGGCGAATCAATACGGCAGCAATGAATAATCTTCTCCCAAAGTCACTCTCCAAAGCCGGGATGCTGCCCTCCACTCTGGCGTTTCCCCAAAATGGCGGTTCAGTGTGGTCACTTGCCACTCTCCTGAGACTGCTGCCCTCGCAATCCTGGTCATCAGTATACATAGGTTCTTTAGCCGGGATCCTGACTATGACCGATGCTACCGTACTCGTCGTTTTCTGCGGATCAATATGATAGGGGCCGTCTTTCTGGCTGACAATAATAGGTCTCAGTGGCTTGGCGTTTCGTAATTTGGTCCCCGAGACACACATCACGCCCTGCGAATTTAGACAGCTCGATCCCAACGAGTCGACGCCCTCTCGCTTGAGGCCTGTACTTCTGCTACATAGCGAATTAGTGTGATGTGATTTTTAATCCACTCTCTTAAACAGCGTGTTCTCGGAGCTCTTCTACCTCGCCAGCGGAATGTGCTTAGTGATGCGTCCTCTCTCTCTCTACGTTGGCAAGCTGAAAAGGTCCTACTCCCTTGTCAGGGCATCGCAGACTACGCAACTCCGCAGGGAGCTTTCTGAATGGAGCATCCAAACTTTTAATGTTCTCTACATGGGTTCTGGGAGCCTATCTTGTTCTTGGGACCTTGTACTGTTTGCTCGGCAATGGTTAGCGGAGTATCTTGCGCTGTAGCCGAGGCAAGGGGGCCGCAGGAAAAGGGCTTCTACTTGCTACTTTTCAAGCATCCAGAGCCCTGTTTCAGACAGTGTGAATGTTCTGGAGATACTTTGATGGTTCATCCAAGCTTCTTCTCTATCCCAAGCTTGTAGACGCTCTTGAACGCGTTCAAAGATCGGTTGTAGTTATTAATCATCCTTTCGTTAGTCATGTTCTCCTATTTTGTTGGGAATTAACGAGTCAGTCTGCTATATCTCCGCGGAAAGAGCAAGAGGAAACGAGCAGACTACCTCTATCCCTTTCAAGGCAGTGTGTGATTCCATGCTCGAGATGATCCGCTCTGGCTGATGCTGTTGAGGTCCACAAGCCACGTACGATGACTTTGTAGGAACTGCGCGTGGAGCAAAGCCAGACGCTTTTTTCTTGCGCATCCGAAGGAAAAGAAGGAGGCGAAAGCTGCTGATGGTCGATCTCTCGATCCCGAAGCCGTCGCGCTACCTAGATGGCCGTAGTGAGTGTACGAGAATAGTTTTTTCCGAGAGTTATAACACGCTCCGACTAACGCAAGTATTTTCTTGGCATGAAAAATCTATTTTTATGTCTACGTTTACGCGTGATTAAGTAGCGATGGTAGTGTACTCGGGGACAGATGTCCTCAATGTAAGTGGTACCGTCACGGGTCCTCTCGATCCTTGAGATGATGTAGTAGCAGCGGCCGAAGTTGGCTCACTCTTTCACTCTTCCTCACCTTCTTCTGTGGCCGAATATGTTCTTAGAAGCGGATGTTACACCCAACTCGCATGAGCCATCGGGTGAGAGGGGGCAGATCGTCGGCGAGGGCTGGAGATTGCGTGTATCCGCCCATGCTCTGGCCTGCGGGGGAATGTGCCCGTGGAAAACAAGGGCCGAGACGGATATGTCGTACAAGTAAAAAAGCGGTTCATCCTATACGACGGCAGACGTTCGGTGGCGACGCCCTTTTTTCGCTAGGATAGCCCAGTGGCAGTAACAAATTGGAAAAGGTCCTTGGCTATTGAGTTGTTGTTTTGACTAGCCAGGAATTGACGTTTCCTGAAAACTCAATATCGATGTCTTTTCCACGATTTGAAGTTCGTTAAGAGAGTTTAGCCTTCGTTCCAAAAGCATACTGAGAAGCATAATTTCGACGGACCCTCGTAATTGCGGGAATTCTTTTGAAGCAAGCATATCATGCCCAATAGAGTGGCGACTCAGCCGCCATGACGCTCTGATTTTCATGGCGCCATGTTTCCATATTTAACAACAGCCTTACGGGGCTGGCATAGGCGAGCGGAGGTGATAAGATATAACAAAATAAAATGGAATATGCAGCCAAGGTAGCGACTGAGTTGACGCGTGGCAGTCCCTTTCTTCGTCTCCTATTAGCTCATAGCTGACCCGGAATCCGCTCAGGTCGCCGACTCCTTCCCCATACATTTTTCTCACCAGCACACTTCCACATGCTGATTTTTTTTTAATAATTATTCTCAGAATTTTGTCGAGCCGAGCCATCTGGGGAACATCTTGATGACGCCGCGCGTCGCGGACAGGGGTCAACGTAATCCTTCTTCCCAACCACAGAGTGGCACATCCTACTAGTGTACCGTTACTAAACCATAATAAGACTATAAAATACACAGGAAGAGCAAGAGAGACAACAAAAAGTCCCCTGATACAGATCTCGGACCCCCCTTTCCTCAGCCTTGCTGGACTATTATCTCTCTAGGGGTGCGGGAATTGCCCTGCTGCTATCCCGCTTGCCCCCACAGACAAAGTACAGGAGCAGGGATCGTGACATCCTCCACAGGCTTTTTGGAATTCGTTCAAGCAACAAAATTGATTATTATTCGCCATAAAAAAGAAAGAGAGTTAAGCAATTAATTGGATAATTAAATAAAAAAAAAACAATTATTCAAGGAATTTCCTGTTCCGGTAGTTTCGTCAGGTAGATAGATGTCATTGG
The DNA here is from genome assembly GCA_018831755.1 of Niveomyces coronatus. Lineage (NCBI taxonomy): Eukaryota > Fungi > Ascomycota > Sordariomycetes > Hypocreales > Cordycipitaceae > Niveomyces > Niveomyces coronatus. Next base: position 21,449 of record JAFEME010000320.1, read on the forward strand.
TTGTAAGACTCTGCGGCGCGCTTGACCAAATCTCGCTCCTGGTCCATGACGAGGAGACAAAGGGCGTGGATGGATCGTAGACGGCAAGTACTACCCCGTTTTGTACAGAAAAACTCACATTGTGGTAGGTATGCTTTCACTGCTGTGTATCAATCACGTTTGGGAGCTGCGTCTCTTGGAAGCGCCCGCATCTTTGTTTTGCCTGTGAAACTCGGCGTCTTTCAAGCCTTTCTTTGAACTACGCTCTTTCAGCCGCCTCTGTATAGGACAATAATGCTTACATACTTTGCCTTGCATTTTTAGCAGTCATCTACTTACTGTCGCATCTCGCCCTCCGGCGTTTGGACCGAAACCTCCATATTCATACCACTTCAAGATGGTTCTCGCTCGGAAAGGACCTCGTCTTTGCGTGGTGACTGCCGTCACAGTATGCAGTTTTCTTCTATTCCTCTATTCTCGGATGGCCGGTGATACATATTCTATCGATCCTTTTCAGGACGCCGCGGTCAGCGTCGGTGGCTGCTCAAAAACCGCAACACAAAACAGCAAGCAGCTTCGCATACCAAACATTATTCATCAAATATGGAAAGATGACAACCTTTCTACTTACTCCCTCGAGGCCTCGCACGGCTCCTGGAAATCAACATTCCATCACTCAAATTACACAGTCAAGCTCTGGACCGAAGCAGACATTTTGAATCTTGTCACAACATCGTATCCTTGGCTGCTGGCCACCTACAACGGGTATAAATACGACATCCAGCGAGCCGACATTGCCCGACTACTAGTGGTTCATAAACACGGAGGTATCTATGCTGATCTGGACGCCTATCCCGTGGAGCTCTCCTCGGCCGAGTCAATACCCTGTCTGCAGAATCTCGGTTACCAAGCCGTGTTTGTTCCCGTCATGACGGGTAAAGGCATCAGTAACCACTTCTTCATGGCCACACAGGAGTCTGAGTTTCTACTTTGGTCTCTGCGAGAAGCCAAAAGAAGATCAGTCACTGTATCGAATAGCTTCATGCTCCCGTACGTTGCTGTTCTCTGGTCCACCGGCCCAATCATGGTGACAGCTGTGCTCAATGAGTACGTGTGGTGCTATAATCAAGCACGCGGCGACAAGTCCATAGCTGTCTTGGAGAGCCAATTTGTGAATGATGTCGCGCGTCATGCTGCCGGCCGCTACTGGCACAGGTCCGACGGACGTGCCCTCAACTTTATAGCAGATCACGCTGGCCGCAGCGCCGCTGCCGCCCTAGTATTATTCGGCCTCATGGTCACGACCGTTGTCGTTGCGCGACGTCGAAAACTGGAGAGCATGTCAGTGAAAGGCCATACTCTTTCTGTTCGATAATCGAAATCCTCGAGGGGCCGGGCATTACCGAGAGGTTTCTCTCACTGAGAGGTATGAAACGGCTCATACTTCGATTACTAGCACTGCTTCGAAAAGAAAGGAAGTGCTAGAACAATGTATGATATCAGTACATAATAGCTTCGGGCTTGCTTACATGATTTTTTTTTTTCCTTTTTTTTTTGCGAGCAGAGTATCACTTCAGATATTAAAATCATTATCAATCGAGGTTTTAAGCATGTTAATTTGTCAACCGCCGCCCTGCCGAATTGTCTGCTACTTAGTCCAAGGAATAAAGTCTTTAAAATAACTTATTTAAAACCTAAAAAAGAACTATTGAAATATAGTTATTTTTTAGTTATTTTTAGAAAAACAGGCTGTTATTTATTTAAAAATCATTTAGTAAGTTTTTACCTTAGTTATAAATTTTAATAATTTAAGTATAAGTTCTTTTAGACGTTAAATATATTAATCTTTATTAGGACGACTAGTCTACTTAACTTAATGTCTAGACGTTAGTAATTGCTTAATTGATTCTATCTAGAAGCCTATTGCTGCCTAGGGAGATAGATAAAAGACTTGTTTACGTTGGCCTAGTTTGCTGCCTTAGATAGTAAACTAGTATATAGCTACCATACTATTAGTAGTAATCGCAACAATCTTCTTTTATATAAAGGTTTTAATATTTAATTTTATAGATTAAGATTAGTTATATAGGTTTTAAAGTATATAGTTATATATAGTATAATTAAGTAGCACGGCTATAATAAATTTTCACTAGATATATAAGTAATCAATATTAATAAGAACTAAATAAAATAAATTTAAACTATAATATTTATAATAAAACTAACTTCTATATTAATAAGATTAAATAAAAAGTATATAATATTAGAATTAAATATATAAAAATATAGTATTAATAGAAATATTAAAAATAAAATAATTATGTAATTATATTCTAGTTTTACAAAATTAAGTTATTATTAGAAGAAAATCTTTATACTAAAAATACTGCTAAAAGATAGTTAAACTAGTTTAAAATTAAAATTTAGAAATAAAAACTTATTATAAAGAGTTGGAAGCTAGTATAAAAGACAATAGAAAGGCTTTAGCTTTCTGTTACATAATTGGTGGATATCAATAAGGATAGTACTAGATTCCGCCGAACCTGTGGCTATAGCCCTGTTGAGACTACAATGTGTGACAACAATGTGTAACGTGGCTCATCCATTTCCCGTGGCTTGTTTAGTACTGTTTACAAAAACAAGCAAATGGTGAACATGACAAAAACTGGCGTGAAACTAACCAGGAAGATGCGGTGCGGCGTTGGGCAGCTGCAAGCATAATGAGGGGTTTAAGATTTGATAGTAGCAGGTTGATATGGTTCCGAGAAGCGACCGAGACATGCACACCGATCTCGTTCATTTCTGCCAAGCAATTTGTGACGAATAGATATATCTAGAATCAAGTCTGATGCGTCCAAGCCTTGTGGTGATCAACAGGAGACACGCTACGCACACCTTGAGAACGTCTAGAATGCCACTAGAGACCGGAATCTCCGAGCCAATCGATGGCTCCCTTTTCTATGTAACGTAGATAAATCACGATGCTTCGAGTCGGAGCGTTTCTTGAATCGTCATTTCCGTGGTCCATTGAGGATATCTACCGAGGGGGCTTAGTTGGTCAACGTTCACGCTCATCCGCCTGGATCATCAAAACATAAGCCAATCCGAGGCCTTTTCTCTTGCTCCGTCTCCAACAAGAGCTTCCAGGGATTATCTGTTCTCATATAAAAGAAAACTGTCTGTTATTCTTAGACTTCACCTAGCTACACCTTGTCTGAATCGGTCTAGACGTGTCTCACAACGCCTCGTTCTCCTAGCTTCAGAGCCCACCGCGCATTATCCAACAGGCTTAGATCTGTCTTACGGCGCCTCCAATGTTACGCTTCCGACCTACCGCATATTGCTTTGATTGTTTAAGCCCTGTCTTATAACAACTCAAATTCTTGGGCCTCATGTTTCGACGCGTCGTTCCGATTGGTGTAGACCCTGTCTTGCGACGCCTTCATGTCCAAGCTTCGTGCCAGTGCCTAGTCCCGATGTTTCACTGCTGGCAATAGAACTTCTACCCGGACTCTGCCGATAGAAAATCATAATTTCAGATCGCAGCTGGTCAAAGCTTCTATAATTAGTTTGTGTCGTTGCTATATTCTTCCATCTAGAGGCTTGAAGACTTTCGCCGTAACTCACGCGATATAACTCTCTCATGAACTCCATTGGTTTGAAACTCATTTGACGGACACGAATGCCAACTAAGAATCTGGAACAGGTCCCCATCATCGGTCTTCTGGCCTCAACGTATGCGCATACTTGTCAGCTAGGAATTGGCCACTAACTTAGCATGCTCGAGGAATCAAAGTTAATCATACTCTACCTTCAAGGTCTATGAGCTATTTATTGCACTTTGCGTCCGAGTGTCGATGGATGTGAGTTGGTCGATGCTTTATGAGCAGATCCTCCATCGGTATTCGTTCTTGCTAAGAGTTAGAGATTATTCCTGTCATTGAGTGGTTTTTAAATTTCTTACTTTGTATTCATTTTGATTAATCCACAGACGAAGCTGCTGCCTAGATGCATTTCCTCACGTGGCTCGTGAAGAGTTATAGGTAAACTTCTCCTGGCATTCGCGAACCCTTACACACTTCGGGGGCCTATCTAACGGCATCGCGATCAAAAGCGAGAACAAAGTGCTCACGGGTCAGGAAGAGAGTGAGAATAGTGCTAAGCGAGTATGACTGACTAAATCTGAGCTGGACGGTAATAGGAAATGACCGTTGTGGCTTGCTGGTGACGCCTAACCGCTTTTCAGGGACCGAGAAAGGACTATCAAAAGTATGGTCTGCATATTCTTGGTATTTCTGTGGAGAGAAGCAACCATCCGAAATGCAAATCGCCAGAACAGTGGAGCTATGGACTATCATGGCCTCGTGTCAGCTAAAGTTTGTGGCGGCAACGGCGCTTTGAAAGCTGGCGACCTATTTTCTTTTGTGCCGAATTGCTTGTCAAGAGTGATTTTGACGATAGACAGGCGAGTGCTCTTTTGCAGTCTCTTGTTTGAGAACCACAGGTAACTCATCAGTCTACACTTGGTTTTACGTAGTACGATTTGGGCAGCTTTGAGCCAACGGGCGTCAACATCGGCGATACTACGTAAAAATCCCTCGGCCGACCGGGCCCTAGATTAGTCCAAACACAACTTCCCCATCAAGTTATAATGCCGATCTCACAGTGTTCTGAACGACCGCTGATCGTCTTTTCTCCGGTGGAGTCCAATTCAGATGTACACGCAGTCACAGGGTATGTCGTAACTGGCTAACTAGATCTCTAGATTCAGGTAATGCCTTTTCTTTCCACGCCGTATCTAAACGGGGATGAGGTGTCATTGTTTAAAACCAGTTTTTCGTGACTGAAAGGGTGATGGTAACGGTGGCGAGGCTGATCTAGAGCAGACCTAGAAACATGCTCTTCATCTCTAAATGGCTTCGGGCGGGATTTTCAGTCGCTTATAGTTATCTACCGACCTGAAAATACGGACTAAGCTTCTATCACTGCTTCTCTCGAGACGGGGCCGCCGAGTCCATCATCGTATTATCGAGGAAGTTATTGTCGATCCTCTCGACAATGCGTTCAACATTGTGCCGGATGCAGTCTGGCATCCTGGACAGGAATAAGATCAACTACACGCTAGCCACGGGAAAGTTCCGTCGAAATTCAAGGAACAAAGTAAAGAAAGTTGAAAATTCTTTTCGAGTTGAGGGATTGTCACGCTCATGACAGGCTGTTTGGCTGGCGCGGCGTTGAAGAGTACCAGGGCAATGCGCTCGGCGAAACTCTACTGGCGGTCATCCTACATCAATAGTATAAATAGTTGCATCTATTCCTCCTCTTCTTTCCCGTCTACTTCAGACTTCATCAGTGCTCCGCCTAGCTACTTGTCATCAATCACTCATCTCTCTTATTCATAATCCTTAAACAAAACAACATGCAGCTCGCCGCTATTACACTTGCACCACTCGCCGCCCAAGTAATGGCTGCCCCCTGGTGCTGGCAGCGCCGAAGCGGTTGCTGGAAGAGGGAGTCTCCCGTCGAGCCCATCGTCGCCCCTGCTCTGGCGCCTGTCAGTTCCGTTTGAAAAGGGCGCCTGAGAAGACAATGTCTGAACCGGCTGACCCCGACTTTGGCACTGAGACAAAATTCTGCATACCAGGGTTCAATCGATGGTAGGCCACAACTGACAATGTTCGTCTTTTAAACCGCTATCTCTTCTCTCACGCTTCTTCTCAGTGCCTAACTTGAGGTAACCTGCACTAACGGTGCACATAGAGATACTATATGAAAAGCTCACGCACCATCGGGGTCTTGGACTACACGTCGGGTCAAACAAAGTCAATTCTCTTGTCTATGGTTTAATCGGTGTCTATGTAGAAATGACTGGATGTGGTATTAGGTATCAATCAAAACACTACATGAAGACCCGGCAGTGTGAATAATGTGCACGTATATCGGACAAGACAAACTAAAGGATAATGAACCCATTTGACTGAAAACATTAGATTCGAGCGAAGCGCATGGCGAAATCAATAGTAAAGCTACTCGGTAGACGGGGAGTGCAAGAGTTAATAGGTTAAAGCTAGAATATATTTGATATCTATGTAAATATATTTTTATGCTATAGCATAGTATTAAATAGTATAATTACTTTACTATTCTATATTTTATAGCTATAAAGCGACTAGTACTAGTTAAATATATAAGCTAAAAAAAGTAAAATTTATATCTTAGCTAGTTTTTATAATTAAAATGCTTAAAGCTTATTTAATATATTAAGTTTGTATCTAGTAAAGTTATATTTTTCAATATAATATATAATTAGTTTAAAAAACTAAAATCTAATAATTAAAAATCATATATTATAGTTATATGAATAGATATTTAATTATAAATTTTACTATAATAAAGAAAAGCCTGATTAAGCGTTGTCCATTATCTTTTACAAGTACCCTTATGTCTATTAAAGGGGGCCTAACACTGACTAGATAAAAGCATAATAGCTTATACAAGCCATCTATGCGCTATATGCCTTTTATAGTGCCTGATAGGAAGCAATATTTTGACCAACCCAACCTAATTACTACCTTTATACGCCATGCAATCCCATAAAAACAATGCCCTTGTATTCGTTTTGCGTGATTTGGACGGCATGCCACCTGTCTCGTCAATTAGTCGTGCCCTCTCCCTGATGCTTCTCCCCGCCCAGTCTACAGGAGCTTCAAGCCCCCAGTCACTTGGTCCACGAGACTCTTTGGCGCCGGGCCGACGCCGAGCACCGTCATGCTGCCGGCCTCGATCTGCGTGCGGCCGGCATCCTTGACGACCTCAGCGACGAGCCCCATGGCGCGGGCCTTGCGGCACAGCTCCAGCATGTCATCCTGGCTCTTGACCTGCACGGCGATCTTGGCCTGGCCGAGCTTCTCCCAGCGCGCGAGCAGCTTGCTCTCGGTCGAGTTGGGATCCGTGCTGCGCGCGAGGGCCTTGTAGCAAGCGAGAGTAGCGTGGGAGCATTGCGCGGCGATTTTGCCTGGGAACTGCTGTCAGACGGCTGAGCACTTCCCAAGTCTCGCTCGTGCTTCATAACCGAAAAAAAAAAATCGGTTCCTTGCTAACGCATACCTTTTGTCATACCCAAGTCGGTGCGCACGACGAGGACTAGCTTGCACTCTTCATTTCCGATTTTCATCTGCGGTGTGCTGCTCCCGGCCGGGGTGGTGGCGGCGGCTGTCGCCCGAAGACCCTGCTTGATGTCGGCGGCCTCGCCGTTGGACCAGTTGGGCGCGTGGTCGAGCAGCGATTCGCCCTCGTCGATGTCGCTCTCGTCGCTCTCGACCGGGTCGTGCAGGTTGCCGCGGCGCTCGGCGGCGAGCGCGGGCGAGACGAGGTACCCGCGGGTGGTGTACAGGCCGAAGATGTAACCGGTGATGAAGGTGGTGAGCGCCGTCGTGATGGCGACGGTGGTGTTGTCGAGCGTCATAGCGGCCGTTTTGTTTTCAATGGTTGTCGAGGGAGAATGGAAAGGCCCCGGAAGAAGCGGATGGTTGCCGTGGAATACGCTTGTGCTTATTGGGAGGTTTCTGATTACTGTAGTAGTTTAGTACGACTTCGTATAGTTGTAGAGCTTCTCAAAGCTTGAACTTTTGGAGAAGCAAGCTCAAAGCTTGATGATGATGGGTGTAATAGTAATAGTAAACACAGAAGATAAGTATAGAAGTATTTTAACATATATAATTAAATAGATTTTCTATTTTTAAATTTATAAAAAAACCATTTTTTATTACTATATTATCTTATTAATTAAGATAATTTATTTTATAATAGTTTTTTTTAATTATAATTATTAATTATAAAAAAAATATTTAAAAATATTATATTTATTTATTTTTAAGAAAATAAATAGTATTTAAAAATCAGGCTAACTTTTATAGAGTAAATTATAGTAATAAAAAAAGGAAATAAGTCTAAAGTATTTTAAGATTAATTATATATTTAAGAAAATCTTATTTACTAGTAGTCCTACTTAGTATATTATATTTTTAAAACCTATAAAATAGAAAAAAACTATAAGTTATAGAATATAATTTTTAAATACTATTAGTATTTTAGTAGAAAATAAAATAATTAAAAGTATATTTATTAATACTTTTTCTAACGCCCTTATAGTAGAGTAGTTATCTACTAAGGTTAGCCTTATATTACCTATTTAGAGGGTAGATATATAAGTTTACTAGTTTAAACCTAGCTAAGGGCACTATAAGAATTAGTCTAGGGGGTATTAATAACTATATAACTATAGGGCGCCCTAAGGTACGCCTAGTTATACTAAAAAGTTGTTAGGCACTGTTTAGGGCCCTTAGTTCCCTTAACTCTATTATTAAAAGATACTATATACTTATCTAAACTAACGCTAGATAAGCCTCTACTCTTAGCTAAGTAAACAACTAGTAGAATAGTATTACGTTTAAAATAACTATAGTTTAGTTAGAAAATAAAAGGTTATTAATTCTTATCTCTCCTCTAAAGTTCCTTATAGACTATTTTTTCTAACTAGTAGGGCGTTAGAAATAACGCCTATTATAATATATAATAAGTGCCCCCCTTTTAAATAAAAATAGTAATGTCTATGTTATAAAATCTTAAACATATAGTAAAAATTAGCCTTATGTTTAAAAATTATAAAAGTATAATAAAATTAAGGAAAAGAAAATTATAAGTAAAATATTATAAAACTAATAGATCTAATCTATAAATATAGGCTATTATATAGTAAATTTTAGCGCTTCTAGCGCTAGAATTAAAGGAATAGAAAATTAAAATAGCTAGTGCTTTATAATAGGAAATAAATAGAAACTAATAATTATAGGCTATAATATAGTAGGCGTGGCTATAGAATAGGAGATATTAGATATTAAATAGGTTATCTTTTAAAAGAGTAGGCTTTTTAGTTCTTCTTAGTAACGGCTTAGGTTTTTTATTTAGTCCTAGCGCTAAATTTATCTTTTCTCCTATACGATTATATTTAAGTAAGGGCTTAGTGTCTAGTATAGGCGGCCTTATCTAGGTTATAGGCTTATTAGTTTTACTTTTTTTACTATCCTTAAGCTTTATAACTATTATATTAATATTATTAAGTTAGATAAGAATTTTATTAATATTAGTATATATTTTATTTATAGCCTAGACATATAAGTTATATACTTCTACCTAAGCCTTATCTTCTCTATCTATTTTAGCCTTAAGGCTAATAAATTTTAATATATACTTATTAAAATAGTCCTTAAGTAATTACTTACCTTCTTATAAATCTATAATTAACTATACTACTTTTTAGCCCTATTTATAAATTTTATTAATCTACTTATTTACTTTCTTAACCTTACTAAGTGTATTAGTAGTAATTATAAGCATACTATAATTATTAGTAAGAGTAAGGATATTACTAGAATACCTACTTCTAGTAGGCTATTAAATAAAGATTTTATAAAGGTTAGTACGCTATATATTAGATAATACGCTAGTAACTAAGCTATTTAGAACTAACGTAGGGCTTATAAATTTTAACGCTAGGACCTATGCTTTTATTAGGAAAAGGGCTTTAAAATGCTTATAATTATTATGTTTTAAGGTATAACCGCTATTAAGGTAGGCTTTTTAGGCCTAGGCAATGCTATCTTTAATATAGTAAGCTAGATTAGTGCTAGTAACGCTCTTAATATTATTAATATATTAGCTTTTTCTATTTTTATCCTTTATAGAGAAAATATCCTTAATAGTAGCTATTATAGTATTAATCTTATTAATAACCTCCTTTAGATGCTTTTTTATTATATTAAAGGTGTTAAAACTAGCTAAATAGTACTACTATTAGAGATTATAAATCGCTTTATTATAAGTCTAGGGCTTACTACCTTCTAGCTAGGTAAGATTTCTAATATATAGCTTACTATAGTCTTATATAGGCTTATTAAAAGTGACTTTTATAGATATATAGTTATTACCTAAAAACATAAGGTATTTCTAGTTAAGCACTAATAGAAAACTATATTTTTATATATTAGTAGTAAGAACTAAGGCTACGTCCTAGCTACTAGGAAGGATCTTACCTAATAGCTTAGGGTGCTTACCCTTTATCTTACCTTTACTAACTCCTATAGGTTATTTACCTAAGTAGCGGCGTTTTTTAATAATAGGGCCTATAGTAACTTTATCTTTACTATTAGATTTATCGCTTTTATTATTATCTATAGTAGTAGTGTCATTAGTCTCTTTATTATCTTTAGCGTTTCTTTTTTTTCCTTTATTATTATTATTATTATTATTATTATTATCGCCTAGGGCGCCTAATTAGGAGGGATTATTATTATTTTCCTTATTATTAAAGATATTTTTAATTTTATTATCTATAGCTTTACTACTAAGAATTCTACTTATAGTAGTGTTATATCTATTAGATATAGCTAGGTTCTAGCTAGCCTTTATACTAGCGATAGTATTAGTTAGTATAATATTATAAGGATCTATAGTATTAGTATTAGAAGCTATAGCTATAGTGTTAGTCTTTATATTTATTTCTATAACTCTTTACTATTCTAATTTTAGTAACTCTTAGTACTACTATTGCCTTTCCTCCTCTCTAGCGTAATATCCTACTAATAGGGCTTCCTACTGTTTATTAAAGTTAGTCTTAGGTCTATTAGGGTCGATAGTCCTAGCGGCTGCTTTAATAAAGGGGTCGTTAGGGTTAATAGGTTAAGGCAGATATATATCTTAATTAACCTTCCCTTAAAATATTATAGATTTTTCTTTACTAGATTTAATAATAGGCATATTAAATATAATAGTGCGTTAGGTGTTTTTATTATTAGCGGCTTCCTTAGGTTTAGCATAGTTATTAAGTATTAACTATATAAGGTAGTTAAGTATAATAGCGCTATTACTAAATTTTAGGTTAGTAAGTAATCTAATACATTAGCTAATAATAAGATTATCGCCTATATAATTATCTTTAATATAGCTATAACTATTTATAGTAGCGATATAGCTAGTAATTTTAATAGCTAGGTAGGTAGAATTAGTAATATAAGGTAAAATATAATAAACTAACTTAGTCTAATAATAAAAAAATAGAGGATATATATTAAGGATAAAAATATTATAGTATAGTGTGAATTCTAATAGTTATATAGAGGAGTAGTAGAAAGGATAATATAAGAAGTAAAAGGATAGGAGTAAAAAGGAGCTACTAGGTAGGGAAGAAGTAAAAAGTCTATAGTTAAAGCTAGTAAGAATAAGCTATATAAAGGTTAATATTAATATAAAGTGACTTTAAATAATAAGTAAAATAGATAATTATAAGGTAATAATATAGTAAAGAATATAAAGGATAACGCTAGTGTTAATAGTGCTTATTTAAGCTTTATATAGGCTAATTCTAATAGAGAAGGTTATGCTTAAGTAGATATTTATAAAGCATTTCTTTAGCGCTATCTTTAAGCTTAGATTAGTAAATCTATAAGTTATCTTTATCTAGGAAACTATACTATTTAATAAGGAACTAATATTAGGCGTTATAGGTTTAAGCGTCTTTATAAGTTATAATTCTTTTAAGCTCTTAATGTTCCTTACTATTTATAATAAGGGCTAGGGCAGTTTCTACTATATAATTAAAAGGATTAGGACCCTAGATCGGTGTAATAGTGGCTTGTTCTAAGTTATAAAAGGGTCTATTTCTTAGGAAGTAAGTTAGGTAAATATAAGTAGGCTTAATACTTAGTAAGTCGGTTTATTATAGTATATAGTAAGTACTATTAGGAAGTTATTCCTAATAGTAAAACTATTACTTAGATTAATTAGTAGAGATC
>JAFEME010000321.1:0-33032 GCA_018831755.1 Niveomyces coronatus
CCCCCCCCCCCCCCCCCCCCCCCCCCCTCCCCCCCGGGCCCCCAGCTCGTTTGCCAGCTAGCCAGCCAGCCAGGTTGGGCCAGCCAACCAATCGCGCGGCTGACCACTCCGATCATCTGTCTTGGCCTGAGACAAATACGTTCTTGACTCACAATGCAGTCGCTTCTTGCGATGCACTCAGCTTTTCCACAGCCAGCTCCTGTCTCTGTCATCCAGCTTGGACACTCGGTCGGGTTTGTCGATTCAAGTCGTCTAGGCGTGTTAGTCACCGCCATCTGTAGCCCAAAGTCACCCATCGTCATCACCGGGCAGCCTCCGGCACTTGCTCTCTAGGCATCCTTGCATCTCGACATCGAGCTTGGGCTCGCCTAGCTGATATTCCACCTTCTGCCCTTATCGCTTGAGCCTCTCACATCCCTTTCTTGGTCTCGTCTCGGCTCCATTACTTTTCCACTTCCAAAGCGGTACTTTGCATACCTCTTGACGCCTCTCGGTGTCTCATCAGAAAGCACATCTTCTTGGTCCGTTGCTGTCGTACCCACCCATACTTACGTATCCATGCATACATACGTGCATGCATGCAGACCTACTACAGACTGCGTCCTGCACTATCCCTTGCCTTTGCTTGAAGCACTCCGCGTTGCCTAGCCTAGCTAACTGTACCAGCTGCAGATCAGTCAACCTAGCTATCCGTTCGAACTGCCCACACCCTTCGATTCGTCTGGACCCTTCGCCGATACTGCCAGACCTTGGTTGTCCTACTGCGACTCCGTTTCTATCCTATCCCATTCAACAACCCCTTCATCTCTTTCCATCGGCCTCGCTACTTCAATAGCATACATGAGCATCCCGACCGACGTATACGTGTTTCGAATATTTTAGGCCCACCGGGCTCTTCCACGCCAGACGGTTCCTCGTTCCCTGTCTCGATAAGCTTCACAGGACGTCATGGCTAGCCGACAGGAAGGGGCATCGTCCCACGGCTCTCGCAAGAGCAGTCGCAGTGTTGGAAGCTTTTACATCGAGACGGAAATCGGCAAAGGCAGTTTCGCTCAGGTTTACATGGGGCGACACAGAGTACGTTGTTACGTCACTTGCCTTGATGCGCCTGTCCTGCTCTGTCCCGAGGGCCTGTCTCTTCTTCCACGGATGAACTAACGTTGTTCAGGAATCAAAAGCCGCCGTGGCCATCAAATCAGTCGAGCTGAAGCGCCTAAACAAGAAGCTCAAGGAGAACCTCTATAGCGAGATTCAAATTCTCAAGACTTTACGACATCCCCACATCGTTGCCCTCCACGACTGCGTCGAGTCCTCAGTTTACATACATCTGGTCATGGAGTATTGCGAGCTTGGCGATCTGTCCCTTTTTATCAAGAAGCGAGACAAGCTCATTACTCACCCGGCGACACACGACATGGCGCGCAAATATCCTAGCGCCCCCAATTCTGGTCTGCATGAGGTCGTTATACGCCACTTCCTCAAACAGCTATCCAGTGCACTCGAATTTCTACGCGCCAAGAATTACGTTCATCGAGATGTCAAGCCTCAAAATCTCCTGCTGATTCCATCACAATCTTTCAGAGAGCAGAGCAATTTGTCCATCATGCAAGCCAGTCAAGACTCCCTCATTCCTGTTGCTGGCCTCGCCTCTCTTCCCATGCTCAAACTCGCCGATTTCGGCTTCGCCCGCGTCCTCCCGTCCACGTCCCTTGCCGAGACTTTGTGTGGTTCACCCCTGTATATGGCTCCTGAAATCCTTCGGTACGAACGTTACGACGCCAAAGCCGATCTCTGGTCCGTTGGTACCGTCTTGTACGAGATGATCACCGGGCGCCCGCCTTTTCGTGCAAGAAATCATGTCGAGCTGCTGCGCAAGATCGAAGCTGCGGAAGACGTGATCAAGTTTCCGAAAGAAGTGCTGGTCACCCCTGACCTCAAGGCTCTCGTCCGCGCATTGCTAAAGCGCAGTCCCGTTGAGCGTCTCAGCTTTGAAAATTTCTTTGCGCACCAGGTTGTCACTGGCGATATTCCCGGACTCGCCGAGGACGATATTGCCAAGGCGCCCAGACGGGGCCCAGAGATGGCTCACCAAGAAGCAGTCACAGTTGCCTCGCCGTCGTCGCAACATCAAATGCTAAGACAGCTAAGCAGAGATAATCGAACCGGCCAGCCTACATCGAAACCTTCTCGAGATGCTGAGTCACGCCTGCCTATCATTGATACCGCGATAGACCCCCCCCGTCGACATGGAAATGCGGACCAACGCTTAAGTGCATCACCTCGAGATGGCCAACATGGCCTCGGCATCCAACGTCCCGTCCCGCTCCAGTCTCATTCTGCCCCCAATCATCCTAAAACTGCAGACAGGTCCGGACGTGAGCCGCAGCCGTCAGCCTTGCGTACTGCGCAGCAAGCCTCGGAACTTTCGCAAACAGAGGAAGAAAGGGCGGCCCAAGATGTCATGTTTGAAAGGGACTACGTTGTTGTTGAGCGTCGGCATGTGGAAGTCAACGCTTTGGCCGATGAATTGGCGGCGAACGAGCGGCTGGCGCAGAACAGCCCTTCAACCAGGACCGGCCCAATGACCAGGAGGTACACACAGCAAGGCTCGGCGACGTCAACAACCGGTGCGATTCCAACTCCTGCGTCGCGTACAGCAATGATCGCTCAAGGCCGCGCCGGCCAGGATCGTCGCTCGTCTTACGAAAAGGCACTTTCTGTTAGTCCTGGCTCGGCCTCGAGCGCGATTTCGAAGGCTATACAAGATGCCAGTCTTCGTCTATTTGGATACAAGATCAGTGCGGTCCGGCAAAAGGGCCCATCACCACCTCTCTACCAACCATTTCCAGCATACCCTACTCCAACGTCGGTCGGCCTACTCGAAGACGCCAAGACTACTCCAGTTTCCGACGAGGATGCGCAAGCGGCCCATATCATGGAAGAATTTGCCACTAGAAGCGACTGCGTCTATGGGTTCGCAGAGGTTAAATACAAACAGTTGATCCCTATGGCGCCGTCCACAGAGCACGGTCTCGGCGGTCTTGGCACTGACCAGGTGATTGGCGATGAGGACGGGCTCACAGTGGACGCCACCGTGGCTCTCTCAGAGGAGGCTCTAGTGCTCTACGTCAAGTCTCTCACGCTTCTAGCCCGCGCCATGGATACCGCCAGCATGTGGTGGTCCAGAAAAGCTCGCGTCGAAGCCGGCGGCGTATCGCAGACAGTGGCGCAGCGCATCAACGCAGTAGTCCAGTGGGTTCGCCAGCGGTTCAACGAGGTTCTAGAGAAGTCCGAGGTGGTACGTCTGAAACTCAACGAGGCGCAGATGTCGCTTCCTAAAGACCATCCCGGTCATCCTTGCAACCAGGGTCCAGATCCTAGCGCGGCATCAGCTGGCGGCACGCGGCAGGTATATCTGACACCGGGTATCAGTGCCGAAAAGCTCATGTACGATCGGGCCCTGGAAATGAGCCGCGCGGCGGCCATCGATGAAGTCACCAACGAAAATCTCTCGGGGTGTGAGATATCGTACATCACTGCTATCCGAATGCTGGAAGCAGTCTTGGACAGTGACGAGGCCGAACGTCGCAAGCTTTCTTCTGGCAAGGAATCTATCAGGGATGCCGGTCACGAGAACAGCGGTGACTTGGACAGTGATGAAGAGGCGCATGTGCGAAAGAGTGAGTGCAACCGAGCCGCCTCGGCGTTTTGACCCACCCTCCCTTTTCCTTGCGTGTATTTTATTTTACCGGCTAACATGGGCAGTGGTTGATATGATCACTGGGCGGCTACACATGGTGCGCAAGAAGCTGCGGATGATAGCCGAGGCCAACAGTAAGGCACCGCAGCCCTCTGCCGTGCGGCGCCTTAGTGGCGACGTGACAGGACGTAGCCTGCCGTCCAACAGTCCAGCGTGATCGCACCATCACCCAATAGTATGAATATGAAGGTACAGCTCGAGAGTGGTTGCACGAAGAGGCGGACGGCAGGACATGTTCAAAATTGCATAGACATATATAGTTGCTTCACGGCGCAGGACCCATCAAACAGCATGGATGAGACTGTATGGATGAAGCTGAAGTATGGTCCGGCGTTGGTATATTCACTTTTGTCCCCTCTCTGACATCCCTTCAGGCCATTGGCGATGAATGGCAATCCCTGGTCTGATGCAGTCTTTTGATATTTTGTCTTGATGTAAGCGATTTATTGGCTGGCGCTTGGAAAGGTTTTCTTTGATGCAGATCTGCTCTCTTCTTTATTATGAGAGCCGCATAACAATGATCAGCATGGGTATGGCAAGCATGGGGCGTTTACTTGTCGATTTGATGTTTTTTATTCTTCACAGCATTTCCCCGTTGAAGAGATATCTGTATAATGCCGAGATTGATTGACGCTGAAAGAATTAAATGTCTTTGTCGCTCTCGTCGAGCGCGCGCATAGCAGAGTGCCGACTTCGTGTCAGCGAAAGTCAAAGGTGGTCGATTCCAGCTTTGTTCCGATGACTTGGCGCAGGCTCACGTATTAATATGCAACGATGTACGGAAGAGATCTTGTTGTGCCATCACGAGTTGACTCTGTACACGGAAATTTGTAGTCAAAACCATACGACAATCATGGATCCAAATACACCAAGCCTGTTACATATTGTTGAGAGCATGGCCGAAGCACGGCGTGTTGAACGACTCAATGCGCTGCCGTCTGCTTCGTCCAAGCCTGAGAAGCGTATACCACTCCGCATGCGGATAGCCGCTGAGGAAGAGGCCAAAGAGCAGCGGGAGCGCGACCGGCTGGCGCGGCGTGCAGCCAACGCCGAGCAGATGCGCGAGCTGTGCGAGAAGTACGGCGTCAAGAGCCTTGACCCGAGCAACCGGGAGCGCAAGCAGCGCCAGCGACCACTGACGCGGACAGAGGTGGAGGACCAATATCACGCCATGGTGACGCACTTTGAAGAGTACAAGCTTCCCTGCGCCGATGACGACGACTGGGACTCTCTCGACGAGTACGAGACGGACTCTTCGCTTGAGGCGTGCGACGACGACGACGACGACGATTCAGAAGCAGCAACGACAGCATCCGCCGAGGACCCGGTGAAGAAGTTCAACTGGCAAGCTCGGTGCCTCTGGGAGAAGCACCGGCAGGGCATAGAGGACACGACGCCGCGCTACGTCGACGGCTTCCCCGTGCGCGGGGTGCTGGGCGGCGCGCCGGTGTTCGGGGTGCCCAAGAGGAGGAGGCAGCGCGAGGCATGCGCGTACTGCGCGGGGCTCGGGCTGCGGTGCACCGGGAGGAGGAGGAAGTTTGGCGTCGCGGCGGACGGGGAGCAGCAGGCGGCTGAAGAGGAGAAGGGGAAGCAGGCGGCTGATGGAAAGAGATGCTTCAGATGTAAGACGAAGAATGTTTTGTGTGAGAAGAGGGAAGAAGAGGAGGAGGGGGAGGGGAAGGAGGAGGGGAAGGAGAAGAAAAGGGGAGAGGAAAAGTACAAGGGAAAGAAGTCGTTCAAGGGGAAGTTGGAAGTGATTGGGTCAAGTGTGGTGATGGTCGAGGCGGATAGGTTTGCGCTGCCGATGCCGGAAGAGTCCGACAAGGAGAAATGACAGGATTTCGAGATGATGGCCAGCCAGTGTCTGGTGGCAGGGCATCTTCAGTATCAGTCTAATAGTCATCTTTAATATCCTTATCTTCTTTCATATTTGTTCTTGACTCACATCTCTCACTTCCAGGCGGCCTTGGAGTTGGGGCGCTCACAGCAGGACGTCGTGACTCATTTGCCGCATGACATGGCTGCATGGTCGCTGAGGACAGGCTTTCCGGGATTGGAATTGCATATCAACGCTCCTCCTGCTAGATTCATCATTAATAAACGCTCCCATTATTCGTCACACTGTAGTTTTTTTCGAGTTTTCTCTTTCGCGTCCTTGGACTTTGAAGGGATCCCGTGATTGTTTGTCGCGTGTCGTCTGTCCGACTTGCCGCCCAGATCTACCCCGCCCCCACTAAGCACAAAGCTCTGACTCTTTCTTTTTCCTTGCAAACGAAACTGCCAGAACTCTATCCGCGCCTTTTCCAGCGATCGGAGATACAGCTGAGATTCCCATCTTCAACAAGGGAGGAGAGAGAAGAATACTTCCAACCAGAGAACAGACACCGAAACAGAGGGCAGAAACGACATGGCTGACGGCGTCGCTGAAATCGTAGCCGGCGCTACGAAGCTCGTCCTCGACGACGTCACTGGCGAGATGGTGTCGCGCAATGAGCTCAAGAAGCGCACCCAGAAGCGCGCCAAAAAGGTCGCCGCCCAGGAGGCCCGCGTCAAGAAGGAGGCCGAGGCCAGGACCGCTCCCAAGAACCCCGCCGCCGCGAAGCAGGTCGAGGAGCAGCCGCCCGAGGACCCGGACGCCATGTTCAAGAAGGGCTTTCTGGCCGACGTCTTCAAGGAGCGCCCCGTGAAGCCCGTCGTGACGCGGTTCCCGCCCGAGCCCAACGGGTACCTCCACCTGGGCCACGCAAAGGCCATCGCCGTGGATTTCGGCTTTGCCCGCTACCACGGCGGCGAGACGGTAGGAGGGATCTGCCCCCTTTTCATGAAAAGAGGGGAAAGAGGGATTGGAGGTTCAGTGCTGACGACTTGAGGAGGTTAGATCCTGCGGTTTGATGATACGAATCCGAATGAGGAGGATCAGGTCTACTTTGATGCCATCAAGGACATTATCAAGTGGCTTGGTATGTCCAGACATGGCGAGATGGGCGGCTAGTCTTGGGAGCTGCGTTACTGATAGCTAGCAGGCTTTACACCCAGCCGAATCACGTACTCGAGCGACAACTTCCAGCGGCTTTATGACCTAGCAGAGAAGCTCATCGACATTGGCAAAGCATATGTCTGTCATTGTACCCAGCCCGAGGTCCAGCTCTCGCGCGGCGGCAAAGACGGCAAAGAAGGTCCCCGATATCGCTGCAAGCACGCTGAGCAGGACAAAGACACCAATCTTGCCAAGTTCCGAGACATGCGTGACGGGAAGTACGAGCCCCAGACGGCGACATTGCGAATGAAGCAGGACATGGAAAACAACAACCCCCAGATGTGGGACATTACTGCATACAGAATTCTAGAAGAGAAGAAGAAACATATCCGCGTGCCAGACTGGAAGATGTACCCGACCTACGATTTCACACACTGTCTGTGTGACAGTTTCGAAGGCATTACACACAGCCTGTGCACAACCGAGTTCATTCTGTCAAGAGAAAGCTACGAATGGCTGAACAAGACGCTCGAGGTCTACGAGCCTATGCAGAGAGAGTTCGGTGAGCAACGCATTGTTCGAACGCTATCATGTTGAACAAAACACAGTTCTGACCATTCACTATTATATAGGCAGACTTAACGTAGCGGGAACCGTCATGAGCAAACGAGTACTCAAAGCACTCGTGGAAAAACAGATTGTCCGTGGTTGGGACGATCCGCGCCTTTATACACTGATTGCACTACGACGGAGAGGCATTCCACCCGGTGCCATTTTGTCCTTTATCAACGAGCTAGGCGTCACGACTGCAAGAACATTCATCCAGTTGGCTCGCTTCGAGCAGTCTGTCCGACGCTACCTGGAGAGGACCGTGCCACGCCTCATGCTAGTTCTAGACCCGATCCCCGTCATCATCCAGGACCTCGAGCAAGCGCTCGAACTTGACGCGCCCTTTTCTCCCAAGGACCCGTCA
This sequence comes from Niveomyces coronatus, assembly GCA_018831755.1. Lineage (NCBI taxonomy): Eukaryota > Fungi > Ascomycota > Sordariomycetes > Hypocreales > Cordycipitaceae > Niveomyces > Niveomyces coronatus. The sequence continues at coordinate 7,711 of JAFEME010000321.1, forward strand.
CTAGGCACACACAAGCTTGTTTTCACCAAAACCATATACATAGATCGTGCCGACTTCCGTGACGCTGACGACAAGAGCTACTATCGATTGGCCCCTGGCAAGACCGTCGGCCTCCTTCAGGGTCCTTCACCCATCAGAGCCGTCTCTTTCTCGAAAGATGAGACCACAGGACTCGTGAAGGAGATCCAGGCCGTCTTTGATAAGACCACAAAGCCCAAAGCGTACATTCAATGGGTCCCTGAGGGCTCGCTGAAGGCAGAGGCCCGTGTTCACGCGCCTCTGTTCAAGTCAGATAACCCGATGGCTGCCGAGGGCGGATTCTTGAACGACATCAATCCCGACAGCGAGACGATCTATCCTAATGCCAGGATCGAGCAAGCTTACAAAGAGGTGCGCGAGCGGGCGCCGTGGCCGTCAACTGCTGGTGAGAGCAAGGAGCATGCTGGGCCCGAGACGATACGCTTCCAGGCGCTCCGAGTCGGATATTTCGTAAGTTTCGGCTTTCCTCATTTCATCGTCCATATACCAGCTCGCCATAACCTAAACAGGCCGTACTAACAACTGAATAGGCCGTGGACTCGGACACTACAGACGACAAGGTTGTGCTCAACCAAATTGTGCCGCTCAAGGAGGATTCCGGCAAGACTACTGTATAAGCTATTCCAAGCACGGATCCACGATTTATGATCGAAGGATACGGACAGATATCTGTAAAAACGCCCATGTCAGGCCTAGACTCTTGACAATACGAAGCTATATGGCATAAACAATAAAACTTCATACTTTTCTATCGTTGTGTTTCTCGGCGGCGTGAGTGCTATTAGACCTAGTCTCCACCATACAATACAACCTCCTCTATGACGAGCATGTCAATTCAACTCCCTCACAACGCATTTTATCATTTTGATATTTGAGCATTTCGTTTGAGAAAAAAAAAAATTCTGAGAAATATGCCCCCACCTCCAGATCTATCCTCATATCATCTCAGTGATGTCGACTCGCTACGCATTTTCCAAGACAAGATCCTCCCAGCCGAGTTCCCCGCCTCCCCGGCGCCCTCACCACTCAGCCCGCGCCAGTGTCCGCCGCTCGCCGTCCTCATTGTCGGCCAGACCGGCGCAGGCAAGACCCATCTCGCGCGCTCCATCCTCCGCGCGCTGCCCTCCCCGCGGTCGGCCATCCACCTCATCGCCGACACGTACAAGACGTATCATCCCGCCTACGCGCCCCTGCTGGACACGCGCTCGTCGGCGCGGGCCTCGGCGGCGACGGCGGCGGACGCCCGACGGTGGCTCGACATGGCGGCGCGCGAGGCCACGCGGCGGCGGCGCGACGTGCTCCTCGAGAGCGCGTGCCGCCACCCGGACGACTTCCACGCGCTGGCCGCGGTGTTCCGCGCGGCGGCGTACCGGGTCGAGGTGGTGGTGATGGCGGTGCCGGCGGGGCTGTCGCGGCTCGGCATCATGGCCAGGTTCTACGGGAAGGAGGGGGGTGTGGGAGAGGGCGGGCTGCCGGTGCGGCTGACGCCGGCGAGGGTGCACGACGAGGCGTACGGCGGGCTGCTGCGGGCGGCGCGGCACCTGGACGGCGAGAGAGTGGCGGATCAGGTGGTCGTGGTGAGGAGGGGGGGCTTCGTGGCGTGCGGGTGGGAGGCGGTGGAGGAGGCGGTGGAGAGGGAGAGGGAGAGGGCGTTGACTGGGGCGGAGAGGGAGGCGGCGGTGGAGGAGGTGGCTCGGCTGGAGGAGTTTGAGGAGGCGAGGGAGCAGCTGGTCCAGGTGAGGGGGTTGCTGGAGCCGCTGATGAGAGGGGAGGAGGGGGGTGCGATGTTGAAACCACTGCGGTTTGCACAGAGCGAGGGAGATGTGTGGGCAGAGAATGTGCTCCGATTAGGTTATGTGTAGCTATAGATGGTCGGCTAAGGTTACGATAATATCTAGAAGAATAGCGGAAGTAAAGCGCCAGAGTGCGGGCTTGCTCATCCCGAATCGGCGAGAAATTTGGCATTTGCGCTCTTGAGCTGCGCCAGGACCTGCGGACGCCCATCTCGAGCTGTTGTCTTGGGCAGCCCATCCAGTACTGGCAGTGGACGCCGTGCGGAGCTACGAATCTTAACCTTGCGTCGCTTCACATCGCCTTTCCTGTCGGCCATGGGCAATACACTGCTTGCACCGCTGGGGAGCGGTTCTCGTGCGATATCCGCGCGCCCAATCTGCGAGTACGCTTTGACGGTGCGTAGCTTTGTGTTCGCCTTGGTTGACGGGCGCCGTGTGTCGCGGTCCATGTCGAGAACGTCTGGAAGCTCTGTGGGTAATGGGCGCTGCTGACGGCGCTCGTCCTACTGCGCTGTCATGCGGGCGTCGAGCTCGCGGAAGAAGTCGAGGTGATGCGCTGGCGTGTGGAACCAGTCGTGACAGTCGGTCTCGCCCGCAGTCATTCTTTTGGTCGCGTCGATTTTTAGGCAGCCGAGGACGAAGCCCTTAGCGTTGGCGGAGACGGTCTCGCAAGCAGCGAGCTGGTCGTGCACAAGGTCGCGGAGTGAGCGCTGTTCCATACGTGCCAGGCCGTGAACACTGCTCATGGCGCATCCCGATACCATGAGCATGGCGATAACGCCAAGGGACCAGATATCAGCGGCGCTTGACTGCCTGTCGTTCTTCAAGACTTCACTGCACGCACCATCAGCTAGGCACTCTGAAGGATAGCGGGGTCGGGACTGCTCACGGTGCTTGGAAGTTTTCGGTTCCCACATTCGTTCTAAGCCGGTTGCTGTGTGGCACTGCACAGGACCCAAAATCTGAAAGCATCACCCTTTGGTAAGCAATCTTAGGTGAGCATGCAAGCAATACATTCTCAGGCTTGAGATCGCGATGCACAATGTTGCGCGCGTGGAGGAAGCTGAGCGCTCTCGTGATTTGACGTACAATGATGCGAATGTCAAATTCGGAAATAGCTGCATGCTGATTAATGTAGGACAACAGGTCGCCTCCGGATGCCAATTCTGTCAAAGTGTATCTGTTTTGTTAATAAAGAATCCCGTTGCACGACTGACAACTCTTACAGAGTATGTGGAGACCAAATGGCATCGATGTAAGTGAGGATGTTGGGCTACGGAAGTAGAGAGTCAATGGGGAAAGATCGTGAAAAGTCTTCTCGTTGGTCATATCTTGGTCACTTACATGTTTTAGCCTACGTAATATTTCAGACTCTTGAAGCATCTTTTGCAGAGAGTTTTGCTGCCCACGACGTCCTGTCTGCCTCAGATTCACAACCTTGCACGCAAGCTGCTTGCCAGTTCTCTTGTCGAGCGCCTGGTGGACAGCACCTTGGCTGCCAGCGCCGAGAACTCGCGAAAGCACGGCATATCTGTCTTCAAAGAGCTTCGACGTACGTATCAGCGAGAAAAGAAGGCAAGTATGGCATACATGTGCACCGCACCTTTGTTTCCTGCTGCTGGAGTTCGCTCAGGGCTTGTTGCGGACATGAAGACACCTGCTTGAACAAGAATTGCCAGTGTGGACGGACCTCGATCAGGTCACCATCGGAAAGCAGATAACCTGCAGAGGTCCTGTGCGAGTCACCTATGCATACACCGTTGACGTATGTGCCGTTGCGTGATCTTCGGTCTCGCACATAGACGTGGCTTATACCGGGCTCATAGAGGATGACATATACTTCGCAGTGATTTCTCGATACAAAGTGTTCCGCGTCTGGACCTAGCGTGAGAGAGCTTCCGTAGAATTCGAATCAGCTATAGCGTCGGAGCAGCGAGAGATTGTTAGCCTACTTAGCTCGCTCATCGCGACCAATCTTGAGTATAGACCTGTCTCGTAGAGGGATATCTATTGTGCTCAGGTAAGCGAGCGCTCGATTCGAATTGAGCTCCTTAAATAGATTTGGTATATGAAACTACCAACTTTTCTCGTCATGCTGTTGCCGAGTGTCGCAGAAGTGAAGCCAGCCCGGTGGTTGATTCTCGACACATTCCTGACCAGATGGGCGGCTATCTTCTGCTGGGCACATACTGTATGCTTGTGTATGTACGTGCTAGCTCACGAAGTAACGAGCTGTCGCAGCATTACATTACCAGTAAGAGCCAATGTATTGATCTTTTAGCTGTGAAGCAGCCAAGCATATATCAACAAATAAAATTTCCCTAATCTTCCTCAAAATTGCTGCCAGGTCACCTCACACAGCAAACGCAGCAGCCGAAATCTACAGGCGGCCCGGCCGCCTTGCCAGCTGCCCTATTGTCTGGCCGTGATTCTGCAGTGGGCGACTTGTTGTTTACGTCCAGTTGGAAATGAGATCATAAGAGTGGGTCTCCAGCCGCCCGGATTACCGTCTCGTGACCAATGAGCAAATAATGAGCTAGCCCCGACCAGGCGAAACTCACACGTGATGGTTAGGGGCTTCGTGCCCTATTACAAGAACGTCAACTGCTGCGCTTTTGCCCCTCCTCGGTTCCGTTGTTCTTTATCCAACAACGATTCTCATCCAGAACAAGTGAGCACTAACCTGCTTGTGCCGCATGATTCCTCTCATTCTCAATTGAAGGGTGGTATCGATGCGATGCAATATTTCTTGCTGCATTGAGCCCTCGCCACTAACATTTATCAGATTCGTCGTTCAAGATGAGAGCCAAATGGAGAAAGAAGCGCGTCAGGCGCCTCAAGCGCAAGAGAAGAAAGATGAGGGCCAGATCGTGAGTTCTGCACAGATGCGTCATCGGGAATGCTGAATGCTAATTTGCTCGAAGGAAATAAACGTCTTGCACTCTTACCTGACTTGACGCATCTTTCATGAGTTCACGATACGCTCCCATGGGCACATGTTACAACGGATTAGGGATTGTTTACACGGCGAACAAATGATACCCACAAGCTTCAAAGAAAGCCATTGTCGGATCGGAGTCTCTGTGTTACAAATAGCCTCGGAGTTTCGCCCAATGGTGCGACGGATGGGTAAAGGACAAAACAACGGTCGGGTACCAGTCAACGTTTTGAGATAGACTTCAGTAATGAGCAAGCTGCCACGACTGCACGCCTCGAATACACGGCGTCACTAGAGAAACGAAATTCAGATTTGTTCAATTGGAATGCTCTCGTGACGTGCCATTGGTAAATAGCAGAGTGCTCGTAAAGTATTCTTGTACTCCATGGAGCAGTTCGCTGGCTAGCTGGTAACTGAAAGCTTATCTGCAATGATGAGGAACCACGGATTGCAACACGCTGTTTGCTAGCCAGGATAATGTTGCTAAAAGGATGTCATTAACAAATATGCGGCGTGGCATCTGACGCCGACGGGCTAACGGGCTTGACTCTCACCGCCCACGCTATACAGTGGATACGAGTGCTGTGGTTTAGTTTTCTGCCAACGTCCAGTTGGCTGCGAAGCCCCGTAATAAAAAAAAAGCATCTACCTAGTAGGTCATTAACAGCCTCGACATACGTCGAAAGCTTTCTTACCAATAGGAAATTCAACATGGCAGAGTCGAGCGCTAAGAAACGCAAGAGGTCGGAAGCCTCACGCCCCGAGTCGGCGGAAACGGCCGCTCCGAACAGGGTCAAGGTAATAAAGCTATTGCAGCCGGAGACCCCCAAGGTCATTGGTAGGTTGGCAGCGGGCGACGAGGCAAAGAACATGCATTGCTGAACTAACGGCTGCCCAGTGACGACAACCGGCTTCGGGCTTCCAAAAGATATCGTGTTTCAGGCACATTACTCAGAAGACGATACTCAATCGGCGAGCAAGAAGACGATGACACTACACTCAACGAGTCACCCAACCATGGACTACGCTGCTGAGGAGGATGGTCTAGGACCTGACGGCAAGCCTTTGATGAACCATTTCATCGGACTTTATGATCCAAAGACTGGCGAGCTGGAGGTAGAGCAGGTCAAGAAGATGGTGGTGCGTTGCTCAGTCAGGGCGAGACAGGCTTCCGCGGAAGCCATGGGAGCCAAGGAACACGCCGAGCAGGTAAGCGACGGAGTCGGAGTATATTGAGAGAAGCCGCGGGTGACTAACAGCCTTGCAGAGCATGGCAGACCAGAAGGTGGACCTCGGTCAGACGTTTGGCACGAAGAAGGCTAGAAAAGTCATCAACGAGCGCTTCCTCAACACCATCAGCTCACCAAGCAAGACCGGGGACAAAGCAGCGAAAATCGACGATGCCTCCCAAGCTATGCTTCATTCTGTGGGCCAAGTCGCCTCTCAAATGGCAACGCGTGAACAGCTGCAGCAAATCGTCGACGGTGCCAAGCCGCTGCCGCCTATCAACCTGGATGCCGAAGAAGTAGAAGATGTCTACGATGCGGAGACGCTCATTGGAGCCGATATACTTGAAATCTTACCTATTCATGAGTGGCGAGAACAGTTACGAGACGAAGGAGGCATCAAGTCAACGTCGCGGTTTGTCGTCAACCGCGTCAATGCCATTGCCAATAACAGCGATGGGGAGCTCCGTCTGCAGGTCTTGCAGTATCTCGGGTTTGTTCAGGCCTTTTACCTTGCCAGCAAGCCAGGCAGGCAAAAAGGCACGCGGATGTTGCCACAGCGCGAGAAGCTTCGCGAGGCTTTGCCATCGGCCCCGGAAGCCGTGTTGGAGAACATTCGCCGCAAATTTTCAGAGGGTGGAGAGATGCGCAAATTCCACATTGACCTGCTTATGACGCATATGTGCGCATTTGCGTGCATCGTGGATAATTTCACAGTGAACACGGAGGACCTGCGCGCGGACTTACGGATCGAGGACATAGTAATGAATCGCTACTTCCGAGAGATTGGCGCGCGTCTCAAGCCGGCGTCGAAAAAGGTGGAGAGTAACGAAGCAGATGGGATCAAGGCGAAGAGCGTCATGATTTGGTTGGCGCGCTTGTCGCTGCCGCTGGAGTTGCCGAAACAGAAATTTGTTGGGCGCAGAAAGTAGGGAGGAAAAGCTGATGAATGTATTGATTGCATGGCACTTGCGCTGCGTTGAGTTTCAAGTTACGAGTCGCAGAGAGGGCGAAGAAGTGTTTTACATATTGCGTAGCCGGTGAATCCTGGCATCGCGGCGTTTGGAGGCTTGAGATTTCTGGTAGTCATGATGCACGAGGGATCATTATCGTGTATGATCAATTGATATTTAAAAAGTCTTTACATATCCCGACTCTGTGGATCTTTCTTCAATTTTTTCCTTTGCTTTTCATTCCTCCTTTTCCCCCCCTCCCAAGCACGATATTGGGATGGAGGCAGCATACCGGTGACCTAACAAAGCTCCGTAAGGATAGATGGGCGTATTATATCATAGCAATAAACTCCAAACTGCCCAATGGCTTTTATACCTGCACCTCTGCCGCCAGTCATCGCCAGCAATTGTCTCGGCCGGACTTTTCGTTACCTCGGCACTGGATGTGGGGAAACGGGAGCCTCGTCTCGGCCGTGCGCGCGCAGGGTCTGGGGTTAACATCAAGCCCGACGTCTCCGTCCCCCAAAGAGCATCACCACACCACTTTCCGACTAGGAAGGGCCAGCTCTCCGACGATCTACATGGTCCAGAGCATCCTGGCATAATTTTTTTTTCTATTTATCTTTCTAGTTGTCCCCTTCCGAGTCGCTCATCTTTCTCCGTCCCCTCCTCATCTGCGTCTGCCTTTGCCGCATCACCTCCCTCCTTCTCATAATTCAAGACATAAATATATATAAATATATATATATACATACCATCAGGATTATCCCCCATCGCCTCACGCACCGAAACGTAGTAGAGGTACGAGACAAAAATAGCCATGGACGACAAGACCATCACCGTCGAGTACCGCGGCCGCGTCGCCGTCATCATGATCGACAACGCGGCCAAGCTCAACGCCCTCGGCCAGATGCAGTACTACAAGCTCGGCACGACGCTGCGCGAGATTGAAAAGCACGACGAGGTCTTTGTCACCGTCATCCTCGCCAAGGGCCGCTACTTTTCCGCGTAAGACGCCTTCCCCCCCCTCCTCCCCCTCCCCTCAGGCCCGTCCTCACTCTCCCCCTCGCTTCTCTTCACGACGCTGACAGTGTCCTTCCCTCCCCCCTTCTAGCGGCGCCGACGTCAACTCGTCCGCCGCGCCTCCTCCCACTGCTGACGCCAGCGACCCGGGCAACTACCAGCACTGGCTGCGCAACTTCGCCGCCAACAACCTGCACGTCACCCTTGCCTTCTCGGAGCACCCCAAGGTCCTCGTCATCGGGCTCAACGGGCCCGTCATCGGCCTGTCCGCCGCCCTCGTCGGCCACGCCGACTTCGTTTACTGCACCCCGCGCACCTTCCTGCTCACGCCCTTCTCCTCGCTCGCGCTGGTCGCCGAGGGCGGCGCCTCCCGCGCCCTCGCCCTCCGCCTCGGCCCCGCCCGCGCCGCCGAGGCCCTCATCGCCAGCCGCCGCATACCCGCCGCCGCCCTGGCCGCCTGCGGCTTCGTCAACGCCGTCTTCGACGAGGGGGACGGCGGCGCCGAGGCGTTCCACGCCCGCGTCCTGCGCGAGGTCGATGACACCCTCGGCGAGCACCTCGCCGGCGACAGTATGACCGGCATCAAGAGCCTGCTCAAGGCGCCCGAGCGCGCCATCATGGAGGCGCAGAACTCGAAGGAGGTCATGGCCGGGCTCGCCAGGTTCGTCCAGGGCCTGCCGCAGGAGGAGTTTCGCAAGATTGCGTCGGGCGAAAAGAGACACAAGCTATAAATGGATGGGAGCTCAGTGGTCTGTGTGAGATACATGGTACCGGAATGCCCGTATATGTTAATTCTCCTTCATATATGGTTATTCGTTCATTGTTTTTCTTTGATTTCCAGAAGCGAAATCTCACATTGCAGTAATGTCATGAACCCGGAAAATAAATGTATTACGACATAACGCACTGTGCTCTATGCCAATAATCCAAGTAAAAGACTGACGCGCTGCCAAAAATCCTCCGAGTTCTTCACCAGTCGCTTCCGCGCCGCATCGTCGCCTATGCCTGTGTGTTTGTATATCTGATTGGCCGTCTCCGTAAGCTGCCGTCGAGCCACCTCGTCACGACCAAGGCAGCTCTGTAACAGAGAGACGTCAAAGTACCACTGCGTGCATATGTCCTTGGATAGATGTGCGTCTAGTCCATCATCGTCTCTATCACCACTGTCCTCTCCCTCTTCAGCCTCTGAGCTAGAGACGTCTACCTCATCATCCTTGCCCTTTGACTCCTTCTTTGACTTACGTCCATCGCTTGTAGATTCACCCGCTTTCGCACTCGCCTTCTCAAGTTCCTCGAGTTCCCTACTCCAGGCATCGCCAAGCTTATCGGCCAGCCTCCGCTTCAGAGCCCGCATCGCCCCCGGTGTCCAGAGGTCTATGCCACGCTCAGTCATGGCCAAGGACAGGCTGAACAGAAAGCTGAAAAGTTCCGGCGACGGCTGATTCGGCACTGGCGGCTCCTCGTCCCACAGTAGTCTGCCGCTCACAGCGCGAAGCGAGAGGCCCGACTGCGCGAAATTTTTGACAGCAGCATCACCCACGCTCTCGGCCACCTTGGCGTGTAGTGAGGGAACCATGCCCATGCCGAAGGGCTCGGTCACCGCGCGTTTAGGGAGCTTCCTCCGCATATCACGGACGATGCGCAAAAAATACGCCGCAACGCCACTTCCGTGAGGTTTCTCCCTTTCCTGGTCCCATAGCTGGGCAAGATGTGCATCTAGCTCTTTATAGGCCTTTTCCAAAGCAAGGTCCAGGCTTTGCTGAATGTGCTCTGGATCCTCCTTGCTCAGCACTCGATGTCTAGCTTCAATGACGTCTTCGTCCTCTACCTCGTCGTAGTCATTGTCCCAGCGCTGCTTCTTCAGCGCGTCAGCCACCTCCTTTACGTTGTCAATCACTTTGTACCATGACAAGTAACTGTTGACAGCCTTGGAGACGGCATCATTTCTACCGTATAGGCGCGAATCGACTTCCTTGAGGAACGGCACGGCGCCCACATCAAGCGCATCGTCATAGCCAGTTTGATCCCACAACCCTTTGTGTTTGTCACTAACACCGGTCTGCCACCCTGAAAGCGTTGCAGCTATTTCCGAGCCTACCAGGCGTAGCTTGAACACTTTAGCCTCGAGGACCGACAACATGCGCCGGTTGATAATCTGTCGCAGGCTGTCTTGCATAGCCTGAGGATCTATGCCCCGAGCTTTACCACCCTCGCGTATCCAAAGTTGAAGAACCTCTGTGCGCAGCTTCATGATCTCCCCAAAGTCTGTCAGTTCGTGGAGCGTTAGCTCCAAACCACGCAGGAAGCACTTAGATCCAGCTTTTGCCCAGTCGGAGAGCATAGCTTGAGCCTGCTCGCCATCGAGATCGTCATGCCGGATGAATGGTGTGAAATATCGAAACTCTTCGCTGCACCAGCGGCTATAGATATCGAGCCTCAGGTTTTCAATCTGCTGCAGAGCCTCATCTTCGACCAGTGGGCGCTGTTTTAAACGTGATAAGGCTTCCGGAAGCTTCGCGGGCAGAAGTGCCTGAGCATCTAACAGTGTTCGTGTATACACTCGGAGAGCATGTAAAGCATCATCTCGTGTCCGCCTTCGCTCGCTATCATCGATATCGAAAGCACTGGTCATGGCGTTTGTTCTGGTCTGTAGAAAGAATCGCAAGGCATCTTTTGTGCCTGAGCTAGACGTGAGGCTAGGCACACAGAGAGCTTTGAGGATGTCTGGTTGCTGAGAGCCGTCACCCGGCTGTTCGAGGAGCCTCTCGACTCTTCTCCGCAGCCGTTTTCGAAGCGTTTCCAGAGTCTTTTTCAGTCTCTCGGTCGAGCTCTTTGTATCCGACGCTACGTCGCCGCCCGCAAGGCTCTGGACCAAGAGTCTGCTAAGAACCATGACCTTTGCCGCAAGCACCAGTCGATCACCCTTGGACGCAGTATCTCCGAGTCCGCCACCGCCGCTCAGAATGCGCTCCGCCACGAGAACGCATGCCTCGAGCAGCCGCAGTCGCGCTGCCGCAGATGCGCTCGCCGTCTCCTGCTCCTCGGTATATCTCTTCAGGCTCGCAGACTTTGAAGCGACAGTCGAGCGCCCGCAGCGACTGCCCATTGTGCCTAAAACATGTTGCGCCTCGTCGTTGTCGCTCTGCATCTGCACAATCGTGTCGGCCGTGCCGAGCAGCTCCCGGTATGAGCCGCCGACCTGCGTCCGCAGACGGCCGGCTTTCTCTTCAATCTGCACATGGAGCGTCTTGTGCAGAGATCGGATCTGAGGAAGTGTGAGGGAAGAGGAGAATATTTGCTCGGAGCTTTCGTACGTGGAAGGATCGCGGGAACCCATTGCAACGGCCCAGGGATCGCGGATCGTGATGATGTGGTTGTGATGCGCGAGTCGCCCCGTCTAGACAGAAAAGCCTCAGGCTCCTCAATTATGCTCTGTTCAGCGGGCCCTCCGAGCAACGCGTATGATGCGGGTGGTCGGAGTCGCGAAGATGGGGAGTCGATGAGGCACAGCTTTGGTGGGGCCTCGTGAAATGTGTGTATATATATGCATGACCTTGGCGTCTACAGAGGGCACGAGGCCTGTTGTTCGAAACGAAATGCTGGAAAACGCTGGAATCCTTCCTCTACATATTTCAGTCCCCTCAAGAGATGTAGTTGTCTCGGGAAGTGGCGCAATTATTCTCTACTCTGCTATAGAGAAATGCTCCGCGGCACCATGTCGCCACGCTACCCAGATGAATGATTTGCAATCATTCAGTCGATTTTGTTCATGCAACATCAACAGACCAACAAGCATATATCTATCATCAAAAATATGTACATTTTATAACCTGACACTCTTGACCACGCCAATGTTGATGCCCGACTGTTCTCCCTTGTATCCGCCTTTAGGCTCACCGCCTTGCCAGACAGGTTTCATACTCTTGAGCTTCTTCTGCTTGGCCTCGTACTGCTTCCTCTTCTTCACTCTGGGGTTCCGCACGTCTTTGCTCCTCCTCGGAGTGAGACCCTTGTTCTTCTCGATGGCGTAGCTAATCTTCCGCTTGCCGTCGGCTCCGATTTCTTCCGTCTCCGTCACGAGGTCAGCCTTGCCGGCAGCAGCATACGCGGCATACTTGGCAGCCTTTCCCTCCTTCTTATCCTTGGATTTGAGCGCTACCATGTCGTAGTAATCGTCCTCACCACCGCGGACGGCCTTAGCAGTAGCCACATCGCCTTCGTCACTTTCGTCGCCTAGGTTCGCGCCGTGCTTAGAATCGCGCTTGCCGCGCTTTTCAGCCGCCGCGAGCAGTCGAGCCTGGCGATCGCGGAAACGCTCACGATAAGGAATGTCCATGTCGCCACCTGCGTCCCGGCCAGCACCCGCTCTGCGATTTGCCTTTTGCGCGATCTGAGAGGTATAAAACTTTAGGGTCTTCTTGCGCGCGGCCTTGTCGGCAGCTGCCTTGTCGTCGAGTGCGTCCTCCTCGCCAAAGTCAGAATTGTCATCCTCTTCGGCAGTAGTTGCAGCCTTTGATCTGCTCCGCTGCCGGCCATGCGACAGCGGCAGGCTATACAAGTCCGCCACGGAATCCTCTATCTCCTGCGCCCGGGCAAGCTTCTGAGCTCTCTTTGCAGCTTGTGTCTTTGCTGAGGCTGAGCCCTTCTTACTGCGCTTCTTCACTTCAGCTGAATCTTCTGCCGCGGCGTCGGAAACGGTGTCTTCCTCCTCATCGGCAGCAGCTTGGGCCGGCTGCATGTTCTTGACGCGCTCCCAAGCATTGCGACATTGCATCAAAGTTTCCATAACTTCATGATCTCGCAGGTCCGACGGAGAAGTCAATTTCGCCGTCTTTTGAGAATCTCTAGCCGGCGCTGTTAATATAGCAAGATAGCTGGCTAGCGCAGCAACATAGCATCCAAGTAACCAGTATTTGATAGACTCCAGCGACCTCGGGGCGTATGACTGCGCCAAGTTCCTGAGCTCCAGCCAGGTCGGCTGTAGAGTCTGGAATTCGTTGACCAGATACTCAAACTCTGGGTATCTTGTAGTAAGCAGTTGGTAGAGATCCTTGGGTGTCATATCGGCCGTGATTTCAACGTCTTTGAGAATTTCTGCGACGGTATCCCCACCGTCTGCCTCATCATCGTTTGTACCTAGCCACGCGTCTCCATCAAAGACAAAGTCCTCTTCTTGCATTTTAGCTAGTCTTTTCTTCTGGAGGCGCTTGGCCTCGACCTCTTCCTCCTGGGCATCGGCCTCAGTCTCAATCTTGTCGGCATCGTAGTATTCCTTTTTGGAAGAGCCCCACCATCCAGTGTTGCCGTCTTCGCCATCCTCATCCCCTTCCTCCTCGTCTGGTGCATTTTTTTGCCGAGACGAGGCTTTGCTGGCAGACTTGGAAGTGCCATTGATCTTATCTGTCTCGGAATCCGTGTCATCGTAGCCCAAAATTTCCTCGTCGGAAAAGTCCATGTCATCATCTTGCCGGCGACGCTTGCTTTCCGGCTCATCGTCGAGCATTATGGCATCCTGGTTGAGAAAGTGTTCGTCTTCGGAATCTGCTACATCTTGGTAAGTGATAATGGGGCCAAGCCGCGCATCCTTGGAATCCAGGTCCCTTGGACCCTTTGCGTCTATATGTTGGCCAGAAACCTTTCTCTTTTTGCCCATTTTGGAACTGTCAACTCTAAGAATTTCTGGACGACCTTGGCGATAGAGAGGATCACAGAGACAGTATGACGACCCTGGGATTTCCAGTCGTAGGGAAATTTTTAGGCGTAGATAAGATAAGCTGCTACTATGCTTGACTGATGTGGAGCGGCCGCGCCTTAACCTCAGTCGAACGAACGCCTACAGTTTATGTATTAGTAGTACAAGCCGTTATGTATACAGTGGCCCTCAGAAAGTGACGCTAAAAGTAGAAATCGCTTACTTTCAGATAAACTTTAAGGCTATTTTATAGGCTATCTACTTATTAATTAATTATTAGAAAATATTATAACCTTTATCTATAAAAGGAAAGTTAATATAGAAAAACGTTTTATTTTATATTATAATAGTAAAGCCTTAAAAAATAAAAGCTATTTTTTTTATAAAATTATAAAATAAATTAGATTATTAGTTTTATTATATAAAATAGTAAATATAAAAATAGTTGCTATATCTTATAGAATATATTATATATATAACAGTATATTAAAAAGATTAGTTTTTTTATATCTATAATCTTTATTTAAATAATATAAGTATAAAAATAATAAGATATTTTATATATATTAGGCACCGTTTAAGGCCCTTAGTTCGCTCGACTCTATTATTAAAAGATATTATATACTTATCTAAACTAACGCTAGATAAGCCTCTACTCTTAGCTAAGTAAACAACTAGTAGGATAGTATTATATCTAAAATAACTATAGTTTAGTTAGAAATAAAAGGTTATTAATATTATCTCTCCTCTAAAGTTCCTTATAGACTGTTTTTTCTAACTAGTAGGGCGTTAGAAATAACGCCTATTATAATATATAATAAGTGCCCCCCCTTTAAATAAAAATAGTAATATCTATATTATAAAATCTTAAACGTATAGTAAAAATTAGCACTATATTTAAAAATTATAAAAGTATAATAAAATTAAGTAAAAGAAAATTATAAGTAAAATATTATAAAATTAATAGATCTAATCTATAAATATAGGCTATTATATAGTAAATTTTAGTGCTTCTAGCGCTAGAATTAGAGGAATAAAAAATTAAAATAGCTAGTGCTTTATAATAAAAAATAAATAGAAACTAACGATTATAGGCTATAATATAGTAGGCGTAGCTATAGAATAGAAGATATTAGATATTAAATAGGTTGTCTTTTAAAGGAGTAGGCTTTTTAATTCTTCTTAGTAATAGCTTAGGTTTTTTATTTAGTCCTAGCGCTAAGTTTATCTTTTCTCCTATATGATTATATTTAAGTAAAGGCTTAGTGTCTAGCGTAGGCGCCCTTATCTAGGTTATAGGCTTATTAGTCTTACTTTTTTTACTATCCTTAAGCTTTATAACTACTATATTAATATTATTAAGTTAGGTAAGAATTTTATTAATATTAGTATATATTTTATTTATAGTCTAGATATATAAGTTATATACTTCTACCTAAGCCTTATCTTCTCTATCTATTTTAGCCTTAAGGCTAATAAATTTTAACGTATGCTTATTAAAACAGTCTTTAAGTAATTACTTACCTTTTTATAAATCTATAATTAACTATACTACTTTTTAGCCTTATTTATAAATTTTATTAATCTACTTATTTACTTTCTTAACCTTACTAAGTATATTAGTAGTAATTATAAGCACACTATAATTATTAGTAAGAGTAAGGATATTACTAAAATACCTACTTCTAGTAGGCTATTAAATAAGGATTTTATAAAGGTTAGTGCGCTATATATTAGATAATACGCTAGTAACTAAGCTATTTAGAACTAACATAGGGCTTATAAATTTTAACGCTAGGACCTATGCTTTTATTAGAAGAAGGGCTTTAAAATGCTTATAATTATTATGTTTTAAGGTATAACCGCTATTAAGATAGGCTTTTTAGGCCTAGGCGACGCTATCTTTAACATAGTAAGCTAGATTAGTGCTAGTAACGTTCTTTATATTATTAATATATCGGCTTTTTCTATTTTTATCCTTTATAAAGAAAATATCCTTAATAGTAGCTATTATAGTATTAATCTTATTAGTAACCTCCTTTAGATGCTTTTTTATTATATTAAAGGTATTAAAACTAGCTAAATAGTACTATTATTAGAGATTATAAATCGCTTTATTATAAGTCTAAGGCTTACTACCTTCTAGCTAGGTAAGATTTCTAATATATAGCTTACTATAGTCTTATATAGGCTTATTAAAAGTAACTTTTATAGATATATAGTTATTACCTAAAAACATAGGGTATTTCTAGTTAAGCACTAATAAAAAACTCTATTTTTATATATTAGTAGTAAGAACTAAGGCTATGTCCTAGCTACTAAGAAGGATCTTACCTAATAGCTTAGGGTGCTTACCTTTTATCTTATCTTTACTAACTCCTATAGGTTATTTACCTAAGTGGCGGCGTTTTTTAATAATAGGGCCTATAGTAACTTTATCTTTACTATTAGATTTATTACTTTTATTATTATCTATAGTAGTAGTATTATTAGTCTCTTTATTATTTTTAGTATTTTTTTTTCCTTTATTATTATTATTATTATTATTATTATTATTATTATTTAAGGCGCTTAATTAAGAGGGATTATTATTATTTTCCTTATTATTAAAGATATTTTTAATTTTATTATCTATAGCTTTACTACTAAGAATTCTACTTATAGTAGCGTTATATCTACTAGATATAGCTAGGTTCTAGCTAGCCTCTATACTAGCGATAGTGTTATTTAGCATAATATTATAAGGATCTATAGTGTTAGTGTTAGAAGCTATAGCTATAGCGTTAGTCTCTATGTTTATTTTTATAACTCTTTACTATTCTAATTCTAGTAACTCTTAGTACTACTATTCCTTTTCCTCTTCTCTAGCGTAATATCCTACTAATAGGGCTTCCTACTATTTATTAAAGTTAGTCTTAGGTCTATTAGGGTTAATAGTCCTAGCGGCTACTTTAATAAAAAGGTTATTAGGGTTAATAGGTTAAGGTAGATACGCGTCCTAATTAACCTTCCTTTAGAATATTATAGATTTTTCTTTACTAGATTTAATAATAGGCATATTAAATATAATAATATATTAGGTGTTTTTATTATTAGCGGCTTCCTTAGGTTTAGCATAGTTATTAAGCGTTAACTATATAAGGTGGTTAAGTATAATAGCGCTATTACTAAATTTTAGGTTAGTAAGTAATTTAATAAATTAGCTAATAATAGGATTATCGCCTATATAATTATCTTTAATATAGCTATAACTATTTATAGTAGCAACATAGCTAGTAATTCTAATAGCTAGGTAGGTAGAATTAGTAATATAAGGCGAAATATAATAAACTAACTTAGTCTAATAATAAAAAAATAAAGAATATATATTAAGGACGAAAATAATATAGTATAGTCTAAATTCTAATAGTTATATAGAGGAGTAGTAGAAAGGATAATATAAGAAGTAAAAGGATAGAAGTAAGAAAGAGCTACTAGGTAAGGAAGAAGTAAAAAGTCTATAGTTAAAGCTAGTAAGAATAAGCTATATAAAAGGTAATATTAATATAAAGTAACTTTAAATAATAAGTAAAATAGATAATTATAAGGTAATAATATAGTAAAAAATATAGAGGATAACACTAGTGTTAATAGTGCTTATTTAAGCTCTATATAGGCTAATTCTAATAAAGAAGGTTATGCTTAAGTAGATATTTATAAAGTATTTCTTTAGCGCTATCTTTAAGCTTAGATTAGTAAATCTATAAGTTATCTTTATCTAGAAAACTATACTATTTAATAAGGAACTAATATTAGGCGTTATAGGTTTAAGCGTCTTTATAAGTTACGATTCTTTTAAGCTCCTAATATTCCTTACTATTTATAATAAGGGCTAAGGCGGTTTTTACTATATAATTAAAAAGATTAGGACCCAAGATTAGTTTCTATAACTAGGCGATGTTTACTATAGGGTAGATATAACTATTAGCATAGAGGTTAATTTTAAAAGCGTTTAGGCTAATATAGTTAAGGATATAGTATAGGCTAGTATAGGCTATAGACTATTTTTTCTTTAGGTTGCCTAGTAATTTATAGCATTTATATAGTTATAAATAGACCTTATTACTAATATAAAGGTTTAGGATTATTCTACCTTTATTATAGTAAATTTTTACTAACGCTATACTAATATTAATAGAGAGTTATACTTCTTATAAGTAGGTGCGATATAAGCCATTAAGTAAGTTATTAGTATAATATTTTATATTAAGGATATAATTTATAATAATATTAATAATAGAATTTAGGCAAAAACTATAGAGTAGTTTATTTAGGGATTATTAAATGAATTATATATATATATTATTTAAATAGTATTATAATACTAGTAGTAGAAATAGCTATAGTATAGTTAGGTTTATTATTATATAGTACTATATTATAATTTCTACTATTTAATTTTTTCTTTTTAAAATACTATCTATCTAGGGGTAATATATAGTTAATATAAGCTTTTTAATGTTTAGGGCGGTTATTATCTTAGTCTAAAGGGCAGAAATAAACTTTAGATTATAATCGCTAATAATATGCTATAGGAGTCCCTAGTTATATATTATTAGGTATTATAATACTATAATAGCCTAAGATTTTACTATATAGTTATTATTTCTAGTAAGTAGTATAGTATGTTTAGAGAACTAATTATTAACTAGGTAGAGTGTGTTAAGAGAGTTATAGCCGTTAATTACCTATATAGTATTAATTAATAAAACTAGTAGTAGGTTAGTAATAAAGTCTAGTATAATAGTATAAAAGGGCGTAGATAGATATAGGAGTAGTATTAGTTTACCTAGTAGTAGGTTATAATTAATAGTATTTTCTTTATAAAGGCTATAATAAGCTATATAAAGGTAGATCTACTAGTTAAGGCTATAAATAAAGATATTAGAAAGTTTAATATATATTTTATTTACGCTAAAATAGTACTTATTATTATATATAGTAGTAAGGAGAAGGTAAATTTTAGAGAATAGTATATATAGTTTTTACTGCCTAGTAGGGTTAATAAAGTAGAGTAATCTATCTAGTGTTCACTCCTATAGTCTAATTAGTAGCTAAGGCTACTTCTACTATTAGGGATATAGATTTTATTATTAGGCCTTATAATTCTAAAGGTATTTAGATATTTTTTATAGATAAATATCTTTCCTATATCCTTTAATTATCTACTATTTAAACGCTAGATATAAGGCAGTATTAATAGTAGTAGTACTAAATACTACTATTAACTTACTAAGTTTATTATATTAGCTAGCGTTTATAGTTCTATAGAGCGGCTAATATTAAGGTAGATATAAAAGTATGTCTAGTATAATATTAAGAACGCCTAGTATATAAAAAATATATAATTAAAACTATAATAGATAGTTAGCTATACTTACTAATTTTAGATTTACTTTATTTAAGTCTATTATAGTAAAAGATATATAAATAATAATATTCTTTATAGCGCTATAGTTAGTAATAATATTTATTAATTATTTATTTAATTAAATTATATATTATAGTTTCTATACTACCTATCTTAATACTATAACCTTTAATTCTATTAATATATATACTTATTTAATACTTAAGGTTAATTATAAGAGGAAGAGGATTAGTTATATTTAATATAGTAGGATTAATTAGCCTAGGATATACTAACTATTTTATTTAATATAAAGTTAGAATATAAAGAGGCTAAAACCTTACTTATATATATTAATTTTAATAAATAGAGGATAATTAGGATTATAGTGTTAGAGGAAAAATTATATTAATAGGAAAGATTAGAGTTTTTTAAATGCTACTACTTCTAATTCTATTAGTTTAAATATAACTTTTTATGTTTTTATCTTTTAGATAGGTTTTAATAGTCTAGTAATCTTAGCGCCTACGTCGCGAAGCTACTTAAGAAGCGCTGTTTTTTATGCTTAGAGCGGTTTAAGTAACGCTATATACTATAGTATGCCTAAGCAAATAAATCCTACTATACTAATAAAAGTTTCTAGCTCTAATAGGTTTATTAGTATTACTATTTTAGCGAATATAGTAAGGCGTTTATTAGTATTTTAGATACTATTACTATTTATAATAAAGCTAAGTAATTATACTAATAGAAAGCTAATAAATAATTTCTCTAGGGAGATATATAGCTATTTTTCTTATGCCTAGGTAAGGAATATATATAAGTGCTTAATATGTTCCTCTTATATAGTAGATAAGATAAGGATATTATTAATAAACATATAGATAAAAAGGCAGTCCTAGAATAGGTTATCTATATAGTGTTATATATATAGTAGTGTGTTTTAGAATCCTATAAGTATAATATTAGAAACTTTAAGGCTACGTTTAGAAATTATAACTATATAGTTTTAATAGGGAGGGTAGATACTAAATTAAAAATAAAAGCTTTTACTATTAAATATTAAGTAATACTTATTACTATAAACGCTAGAAATTATATTACCCTAGTCTAGTAGAGGATATATATTAGAGATCGTTATTACGTTAGGTAGGCGTAGGTCTACTATTATATAGCTTTTTTTAATACTATTAGCTATCTACTAAACTATAAATACTAGATATATAATAGACATAGGGTTAAATATTAGATTAAGCTTACTAGTTTTATAGAGGCGATTATAATGTTTATTAAGTATAGCATGATCTTTAAGTCTAAAAGGGTATAGGTAAATCGCTTATTTATAAGTTTACTACCCTTTAACTAGATTAATATATATTTTCTTACTATTATCTATTAGAATAAGGCCCTAGTTATAATAAATATTATATTACTTAGTTACTAGCTTTAATATATTAGTAAAATTAGGCTTAGTATTTAATATCTTAACGCTAAAGTAGTTAGTAATAACTAGGACTATCTCTAGTTAGGAAATACTATAATTAGGCATTCCTATGTCTATATTAGGTATATCTATTAATAGGGGCGTATCTTCTTTTAGTATATAGGGTTATGCCTATATTATTAGTTCGTCTAGGAAAGAGGTGATTTAGTATATATATTCTATACCTATATATAGCTAGAATTAACTAAAGCACTAGTTTTTTTAAATATATAGTAGTTTCTTTAACTAGTTATAGACTATAAGCATTTCTAGGGTGCGACTATTAATAGTAGCGTCTAGTATATTATCGACTTTAAAGAGAAAGTGCACTAATATACTCGCTTCTAGTGACGTTATAGTGGTTCTATCTAACTATATTATCATAAGTAGCCGCTACTACCTAGGATAAATTATATAGTTAACCCTTAACTTTACTATATATGCTTAATCTTACTAGATTAGTTAGAATATATAGGTATATAACTTAGCGTTTTAAGCGCTATATATAGTAACTCTTTCTTTAATATAGTCTATTTA
This sequence comes from Niveomyces coronatus, assembly GCA_018831755.1. NCBI lineage: Eukaryota > Fungi > Ascomycota > Sordariomycetes > Hypocreales > Cordycipitaceae > Niveomyces > Niveomyces coronatus. The sequence continues at coordinate 28,784 of JAFEME010000321.1, forward strand.
TACTCTATATTTATATAGGAATAAGTTACCTAAAAGGAGCTTTAGGCTAAGGCTATTAATTATATTAGCGCTAACTATAAAGTATATAATAATATCCTTTATAGGTAGTCTTTCTTTAGTATAGAAGTTAAATATAGTGCGCTTTATAATCTTAAAGAACGACTTTACTCTTTAGACTAGTTTTACTAGCTATAGTTTAAAATAAACGTTTAAACTATTTACCTAGAGCTATATTTTATTAATAAGAGAGGTAGAAGCGCCGCTATCTAAGTAAATATTAAATGCCTTCTTATTAATAGCGAATTTAATTAGGAGGCGTATATAGGTTAGGTAATAGCGTTCCTAGAGGGCTTCTATATTAGGTCTTAGGATAGCTTTAACTACCTTAGCTAATTCTACTACTAGTTTTAACGCTATAGTAAGAAGAAAAGCTATGTCTATATAATTATTACTAGTAGTCTAATTATTAAAATAGTTAGTATACCTATTATCGCTATTAGATTCTATGTCTTTAATTAGGGCGTATCTATATTACTTAAGGTTCTTAATTTTAGTAGAGATATCGTCTTTATTAGACTATATTATATAGATTTTCTCCTATAAGCGTGTCTACTTTAGCTATCGCTTTAGGAAGCTTCGCTATCTATTAGCTTAGTTAAATCGCTAATTCTAGCGTTTCTTATATAGCTTAAGGAACGGTTCGCTATAATTAGATCGGTCTAGCTATAGGGCTAGGCTTAATTAGTAGGCCTATCCTTTTATATATTTATTTTAATAGAAGTAGTGGTTATACTAATAGTTCTAGCTATCTTATTAAGATTAATTAACTTAATATCTATTATGTATACTACTATTTATAGCCTAGTACTACCTCTAGGGGCGGTACTTCTACTAGAATTAGCGTCTATTCTAGTATATATTAGTCTAATTAATATTACTATTACTATTACTTATACTACTTATATAATATCCCTAGGATAGTAATAAGTAATGTCTATATAATTAGGTTTATCTATTATACTATTTATAAAGTATGTTCTATTAGAGGTCGATTTTACTTAAAATGCCTAGGATAGCTATGTTTCTATTAGGCCGCTTATAGGTTATATATAGGATAGGCAGTAATTTCTACTAGAATTATTAGATAATTATAAGTAACGACTAGTCACCTAGCGCTACTATATATTCTTTAAATTCTATAAAAATAACGTCTAGGGATCGTTTTTTTCTAAGCACGTTAAGTATATACGCGTTATTTACTATCTACGCTTAGGCGTCTATATAGTAAATGCTAAACTTATCCTATAGAGCGGCGAAAAATACTATCTTATTCTAAAAAAAATAAGTTCGCTCTATTAGATCTACTTAGGAATTTTACTAGAGCTAGGCATCGCCTTATAATAATTACTATAGGTAACGTTAGATTTAGCTAATATAAGTAGGGCTATAGGTAATAATAGTCTAGACTTAGCTTTACTATATAGATAGTATATAGACGACTAGGTATTTTTCGCCTATACTAATATCGTCCTTACTGGTTTTACTAGCTAGGGCGTTAGGCTAGTAATAACTAATTAATTAGAGATTAAAAGGTATTAGTTATATTACTAGGTTTATTACTTTATTATGCGCTACTAGCGATATTAGCGTTAGGGACGTGCTATTAAGTAAGACGCGCTCTAAATACTATAATATTTTATTTATCTAAGTAGTAAGGCCGCCTATTTACGCTTTTAGCTTACTAATAGTGTTATAAATTAGATTATTTACGTTCTTAGTGTCCTTATCGCGTAAGAGGCCTTATTTATATCTAGCCTTTAATAGGGTGTAGATAAGGGTTATATTATCGCTAATATCGCTAGAGTTAATAGTTTAAGTGCTTAGAGGTTATAGGTGGTTCTTAGTAAGGGTACTATTAGTATAGACGTAATTACTAAGATTATAGAGGTCCTTAAGGTTTAATTTACTAAAAAAGCTATATACTAACTATAATACTTTAATATTATAGATAAACGTATTATATATATTTTAGAGGAAGTTAAGATTTACCCTAGGCTTAGTATTTTTATTTATTATTAGAGAGAGAGAGTCTATAATATAGTTTAGCGTTAGGGTTAGCGCTATAATTATTAAAAATTTTTATATAGTTATAAGATTAGAAGTAGTAATTACTACTATATATTAGGTACTTTTTAGGGCCCTTAGTTCTCTTAACTCTATTATTAAAAGATACTATATACTTATTTAAACTAACACTAGACGAGCCTCTACTCTTAGCTAAGTAAACAACTAGTAGGATAGTATTACATCTAAAATAACTATAGTTTAGTTAGAAATAAAAGATAGTAAATTCTTATCTCTCCTCTAAAGTTCCTTATAGACTGTTTTTTCTAACTAGTCATAATAGTAGCTTATCCTAAGTCATAGAAAGGTCTATTTCTTAGGAAGTAAGTTAGGTAAATATAAGTAGGCTTAATACTTAATAAGTTAGTTTATTATAGTATATAGTAAGTACTATTAGGAAGTTATTCCTAATAGTAAAACTATTGCTTAGATTAATTAATAGAGATCTAGACTACCTAGCTACTAGAATCTCTATCCTTTATATACTTATCTAGTTCTTTATTATTCCTTAGATTATTTAGATTATTTATATTCTCTAATAATCCTTTATTACTAGATTATCTTAATAATCTAATAATCTATTATATAACTTCCTTCCTAGTGTGATACTAGGACTATAGCTTTATAGTGCGCCTACTATAGACTAGCCCTATATAGTATTATTTATAATATAATACTCCTCCTCTATAGGTCTTATCCTTAAGACCTTATTATTCTTTATAGGTCCTACTTTTAATTTCTCCTTCCTATATTATTCTTTCTAATAGTATATCTAGGCGTATATAGAAACTATATAGTTATACTTCTTCTAGTCGTAATATAACTTTAGAGTGTCTTTATCTTACTTAGTATATTAAACTTTATAGTACTAATTCTCTTAATAAGATTATACCTTATACGCTATATTACTATAAATATATTTACTATACTATAGTTAGTAAATCTACTAGTTATTATTATAAGTGCGCCCTTAAGGGCCGCCTTTAAGGGCCGCCCTTATAATAGTATATTTATTAGTTCTTCTTTAGAGCGCGCCTCTACTACTCTAGATAAGGTTAAAACCTAGGAGCGTTAGGCTAAGAGTGCTTTAGCTAAGGCTTAGGAAAAGGCTCTTTAGGCCTATTATAATACTATAGAAGCTTTAAGTCGTTTTACTTATCTTTATAAATAAAAAGAGCTCCTTTATTCTAAGGAAAAGGAGCTTTTTAAACATAGTATAGTAGAGTTAGATTAGGAGGATAGTTTAAAGGATTATTCTACCTCTAATTTACTTATCCTTAAATCTAAAGTAGTAGTAAATGTTTAGGAGGCTAGGGCCTTTAGCGTAGTAGACTAGGAATAGATTTTATCTAGTAGAACTACTTAATTATTATTAAGTAGTTTTTAAGGTTTCTAATTAGTTCTTATGTATTTTCTAAGTTTAGGTACCCTTTCTATTTAATAAGATAATAATGATTTTTAATGTTTCCTTATACCTTAAGGATCCTTTTTACTTTATACTTATTTATGTTTTCTATTATAATTTTTATAGCGATTATAGTACTATCTAGTGCTTTCTCTAGTAATAAAATATAGAATATAGGATATATTTTTATCCTTTTTAGTAATAATAGTTTATAGTTAGTGTTTAATAGTTTTTATTTAATAATAAATAGTCTTATTTTCTTCTAGTTAAGTTTATTGCTAGGTTGTTTTATCTTTATGTTTTTATAGATAAGGTATACTTTATGCCCCTCCTCTAGGATTAGTGCTAATAATCTTTTTTTATCTATATAATGCTTTATTTAGTTTAATAGGAAAATCTATTCTTTTTATAAATGTTTTTATATATCTATAATAGTTACTATATACGCTATAGCTACTAGTGTATATATATTTTATACTATATATATTTTAATTATAAGGTTAAATCTATAGTTTACCTTAAATAGTAATATTTTTATATTTTTATTTTTTAAGCTATTATAAGCCTATTATACTAGAGGTAGCTATTTTACTTAATTATTCTACTAATAGTTAATATAGCTTTATAGGTATTATTTAAGTATCTAGTTTAAGATTTCTATTTATCTATCTATTTATAGATAAAATGCTATAGATAGATTCTACTTAATTTTTATAATTT